>JAGDQP010005394.1:33334-78588 GCA_022664845.1 Lepisma saccharinum
GTGTTGTAAATGTCTAAATACACTGCCAAGCACACCACCACCGCCGACAGCTCAATTTACTGTAAAGAGTGCAATAGGTGTTACGGCGCAGAGTGCTTTGCCAATCACCAACGTGATTCTCAATGCAGAATTCTGCGTGTATGCAATATTTGTTTGAAAGCCTACGTAATCAAAAAAGGACGAAACCCACACGTTTGCGGGGAATCATTCTGCACTGTATGTCGCAATATGATGTCCCGGTCATTTATGCCACATCCAGCCCAGCCGTGGATGCATTTCCCTCAAATGGATGTTAATATTCTATGATATCGAGTGTCGGCAGGAGAAGGAAGTAGCGGGTGAAGTGTCAGAACACGAGCCCATTTTGATGGTGTGCCAACAATGGAGCTATATGTGTAGTGATAATTCTAATGAACCCTGTAAGTTCTGTCGTAGAAAACTGCACATATTTTACGGCCCTGCATGTATTGAAGAGTTCTTGGGCTATCTGGCCGAAAGAAGAGTGGGCATTAATAAAATCGTAAGCATAGCCCATAATGCCAAGGGCTACGATGCTCACTTTATCTTGCGGTGCATGATGTTCAAGAAAAAGTGGACGCTACGTGTTATGATGCACGGCTGTAAAATCATGTCTATGGAGTACCTTTAGCTAAAGTTTATCGATAGCCTAAACTTTCTTCCCTTGGCGTTAAGTAAACTGAGTGAGGGATTCGATTTACCCACGGCTAAGGGGCACTTTCCCCACTTATTTAACACGCGGGCCAACCAGGAGTATTTAGGGGAACTGCCTGCAATAGCGTCTTATGATGTGGGTCAGTTGAAGGGAAAACAGCAGACTGAGTTTAAAAGGTGGTATGTGGCGGAGAAAGAAAGGCTAGGTGGTAAGGGCTTCATATTTAACGGTGTAGATCACCCCCGCCATCTTAGTATGACCTTTCCATTGATTTACATGGGAATCGTTTTACTAGTCTCATGTCTCTCAGGAGCGTAATTCTTAACTTCTGCTTTCGCCTAGTGTTTCGTCATGTTTTCTTTGACTCATGCTATTTTCTAGAAATGCAGTATTTTACACACGAACAGTATAATTTCCCGTTGACATATTGTGATTTATATCTTAAACTATTAATAATACATTACACTGATATATTTAAAGAAACTTCACAAACCAAAACTCTACAAGAGTCGAAATACCCACTAAGACATATTTCGTGAAAGCGGAACTTGAACATTCTCCTCTGAGACATAAGACGAGTAAAACGATTCCCATGTATATCAATGGAAAGGTCATACCAAGATGGCAGGGGTGATCGACACCGTTAAGGAGCAGCTAATACAGTATTGTGTCGAGGATGTGAATATACTGCGTCGGGCGTATGTTAAATTCATGAATGAGTTTCACGCTCTATCGGGGGTAAATCCGTTCCTTGACACGATAAGTATTGTCAGTGCCTATAATCTTGTGTTCCGGAAAAAGTTCCTGCAACCAAACACAATTGGTATAGGGGGCTGGATACCCAATCGGTAGGTGCTATTCAGTTTTTATATGAAGCCCACAAATTAAACATTAATATTAAGCATACAGGAAATGGCAGTGAAGTTGTGGTTAATGGTGGGTTAAGGTTGATGGATGCGCCCAACACCAGGGCGAAGAACATATCTGGGAGTATCAGGGAGGGTTGCGTATTTCACGGGTACCCAAGGTGTTACCCCACAGCGCGTGACAGTTCGGTTTATAACGACCCGTATAGCACTTTCAATACGTGCTATGAGAGTACCTGTCCTAAAATAGCGCGATTGAAAGAGCTAGGGTATGTGGTGAACGAAATGTGGGAGTGGCGGCATTTCTTCAGAGAACACCCCAACGTGCACGACATTGTACGATCCCACCCGGCGACAAAAATGTCCGATTAGGCCGCGAGATGCTCTGTACGTTGGACAGGTAGATTCCACAAAGCTCTGCCACAAGTTAAAGCCGGGGGAGAAGGTAAAGTTTGCATATATCAATTCGCACTACATCTACTGCTGCAAGGTTAAAAAATACCCTGTCGGCCACCCGAAAATCTACGTTGGCGATAGCCAGTGTCGGGACATCTCTGCATTCGAAGGAATAATAAAATGCACGGTGCTGCCACCTAATAATCTCTATCATCCGGCCCTGCCCTACCGCACCGACGGTAAGTTATTATTTCCTCTGTGACGTACATGCGCCGACACTCACAACAGTGAGTGCAAACACACCGATGAGGAACGAGCCCTGACTGGTGTGTGGGTTGTCGATGAGGTGAGAATGGCTGTCGAGAAAGGATACAGGGTGCTTGAGAAGCATGAAATTTGGGAGTACGAGGTCGTCATGTACGACCCCGAGAAGAAAGAAGGTGATCTTTTCACCGAATACATTAATACGTTCACAAAGGTGAAGACGGAGTGTAACGGGTGGCCTGGAGGGTGTGACACAGCTGAGCAGAAAGCGGCCTTCGTACAGGAGTATTAGGATAGAGAGCCATCCAACTAGACTGACAAGATTGCAAAAAAGAATGCGAAAAAAAGTATAGCCAAACTTGCGCTAAACTCACTGTGGGGTAAGTTCGCACAGCGTGAAAACCTCGACCAGACGAGTATTATTACAGAGCCCGAGGTATATTTTTAATAAATTAACCGACTCGAACACAGTGGTGAAATCGTGCATTGCAGTAAGCGATGAGATTCGGCTGCTGAATTGTTCGGTCGACGACAGTGTTGGGGTCCCTCTGAAAAACACAAATGTGGTAATTGCGGTATATACAACAACACATGCCAGGCATGAGCTATACCGCTACTTAGATCTGCTCGGTGATCGAGTATTATATTACGATACCGACAGTATAATATATATTCACGTGGACGGCTCCCCAGACTTGGATATCGGGCTTTTATCTGGGTGACTGGAAAAACGAGTTAAGCACATAAAGGGGGTGACGCATATATCAGATAGTATTGTGCCGGGGGACCTAAATGTTACCCCTACGATGTGCTAAATCCGGCCAGTAATAAGAGTAAGTGTTCATGCAAAATTAAAGGTATTACTCTAAATAATAAAACACTGAAACATAATAATTTTGAGCAGATGCGGGATATGGTTGTGAATAATCTTCTAGCGGTTAATATCTCCACGGGTCGCCAAATTGCACGCCCCGCCGATGATAAAGTAATCACCAAGCCGGACACTAGCAAAATATACCAGGTTACATCTAATAAAAGAAAGTATGTGCCCAACTATGACATTCTTCCCTATGGCTATGAAAGAAAACGAATAGAATAAATAAGGTGTATATGAGTCGGTCTTGCGCTGGTGATGCGGGTACATATATTGCCAGCTATTTTAACTCGACTACTGCCCCCCAGATAAGCTTAGAGGTATATGCTGAAATGGGTTTGAAACAAATTCCTGAATTGCAGTGGGAGTATTGACACTTGTAAAAATCTTAATAATTAATTATATTCTTGACGCGTTCTGGCCTGTATTAGTATATGGATTGGCAGACACCTTTTACGTGCATTATAGCCGGCCCCACGTCGTGCGGGAAATCATATTTTGTCAAAACATTTATCGGTCACTACAGTAATTTATTTAAAAATATAATATGGTGTTATGACGAGTGGCAAGCTTTATACGAGGCTTTACCGGGGTGTACCTTCAAAAAGGGTTTATCCTGTATAGATGATTTCTCCGCGGCCACGAGCCCTCATCTGATTATAATTGACGATTTAATGCGTGAGTGTAATGGCCAAATTGTAGACTTCTTCACGAAAGGTAGTCATCATCGAAATCTAAGTGTTTATTACTCAGAATATATTCCACCAGGCCAGAGGTATGCATGATATCTCCTAGAACAGTCACTACATGGTATGTTTTATAAATCCCAGAGATCGGGCTCAAATTAATTATCTTGCCCGGCAGCTGTATCCTAATAATACAAAATTTATACAAGAGGCCTACGATGACGCAACTCGAGATGCTTATGGTTACCTGCTATTCGATTTAAAACAAAATACTGCTGACGACCAACGTGTTCGAACAAATGTTTTCCCCACGGATTCTTTTAATTATGTTTATGTACCGTTAAAATAACTTCAGTATGTTACACAATAACCACTAGAGTATTAGTAGTAGAAAGAAAATGATTAATAAGCAGAGTGCACACTTACTAGGCCTTCTGGCAAAGGCAAAACTTAAAGTACGTAAGGCAATATTACAAAATGCAGATTCCGAATTATTCGTTCTATTTGTGAACGTTACTATAACGTATTGCAAAAAAATGTTCCGTTAAAAAGAGAAAAATAGATTGCTGAAATATCAAAATCAGCTTATGTATTTGGTAAAGAAAGGACGGACGCTGAAACAAAAGAAAAAACGAATAATTGTACAAAAAGGTGGTTTTTTCACAGCACTGCTTGCCGCCATTCTAGGAGGCATACTGTTTAGTCTGTTTAAATAATGCAACATGCGAAAAAACTTATTTTAAACTCGCCAGAAAAATTACATCATTATCAAACTATTTCAAATCTCGATGATGAGATGAAACAATTTTAAGTAATAAAGAGTATGAGTGTAGAGGAAAAATGGGTACAATACAGAGGTGTGTTACAAAAATATTTACACGTTCAAAAACCCACCACACCCGCAAAGAATCATGAGATGGTGGAGGGGAGGGGAGCGATGACGATGATGATATAATATCTACTCTTCCCGAAGTTTGTCGCCGGAAAGCAAGTTCTTTATTACACAAGTTGAAACAATACCAAAATATTCATTGGGATATAAATGGTAAATTAAATCGCAGAGCTAATATAGTAGTTTAGTGGCTGATTTTGTTAGGTGTCGTAAGAAAAACATTCCACCCAGTGGCTGGGAATCTTTCGTCGTACTATTAGCAAAATCAAATATACCCTTAGAATATATAGGTATCCCTCAACGTCTGGAGTATATTCGAAAACTGACTGCTGCTGCCCCGAAAACAGAGGAGGAAGAAGAAGCGGAGCCGGAACCATCAAGTAAACGTAAAGCTGTCACTTGGCGTAACTATAACCTATAATGAAGAAGCTGTCTAACATCTACAACAACCCGGCACATCCTGCTTCGTTTTAACGGCCCCGGCATTATGGCAGGCATTAAAGAAATCAGGACCTTTACACCGAGTGGTGTAAAAGAACAACCGGCATATACATTGCATAAACCAGTGCGAAAACGTTTTCAACGCAACCCCTATCTTGTGTCATCGACGATCAGTGTCAGGCGGACCTGTTTGATTTACAGTCTCCTAAAATATAATGACGGCTACCGGTATATTTTAAGTGATGTATTTAGTCGCTATGCTTGGGCCGTGCCGGTCCGTAGTGAAACAAGTGAACATATTAAAGAGGCATTCGGGAAAATATTTGCATCTACCCCCAAACGTAGACCCATACGGCTACAAACAGATAAAGGTACAGAGTTTCTAAATAAAACATTTCAAACGTTCCTCAAAAAAACAATATTCGTTTTTTCACAGGCGAAAACCCCGATATTAAGGCAAGCTTCGTAGAACGTCTGAATCGCACTCTGAAGCAAAGAATGTGGAAATATTTTACTTCTAAAAAAACATATCGTTATATTGATGTATTGGCGAAACTAGTTCACGGATATAATTCTAGACCGCATACCGCACATAAATTACCATCCGCTCTTGTGAATCAGAATACGTTTCAACAAGTGTGGAATAGACTGGTGAAATTCTGCTAGTGATAGTGTTAAGGTGGAAATATATAAAGAAGGCGTATGAATTACTAAGGCTGTGTGAACTACTAAGGCGTAACGACATTTTGCAAAAAGGGTTTAAAGAAAATTGGACGCTGGTAATATTTAAAATAAAACGTAAAGTACAAGGAAAAGAAAGTGGTTTATGTATTAGAGGATTTAAACGGTGACATAATTAAGGATACATTTTATGAAGAGGAAATACAGGCGGTGCCACTGCCCGAAGTTTATGAAATAGATGACATTTTAGAAGCTAGAGCTAAACGAATACTCGTTCGTTGGCGTGGTTATCCTGCTTCATTTAATTCATAGATTCCTGTATCCTATTTAACGAACGGTTAGCAACATTTAAAAGACCTGGGCAATGGAAAGTTCCACCATGTCAACTTGCAGAGTGTGGTTTTTATTTTGTTAAATTACCCAATGTTTTAAGATGTGCATTTTGTAATTTAGAATTAGCTAATTGGCAATCTTATAATATTCCCCTTGAAGAGCATAAACGGTGGAGTCCAAACTGCCCGCTGTTAAGAGGACGCGTAGATGTGTGAGGTTATAAAATGGAAATAAGACCTTCTTCTATGCCTGAAAAAGGATGATGGTAATAATAATCATACAATATTGTAAAACTAGTGTTATATTTGTGTATATAGCGGAAATAATGAATGATCCTTATTTGCAATATTATTCTCATCAAGCGGGCAGTGGTTATATGTATATAGAGGTGCACCATACCAGGAAGGATATGGTATTGGTAGTTTTCTAGGTGGTTTATTCCGCATTGTATTTCCATTATTAAAACAAGGTGCAAAAACTGTTGGTAAAGAACTGTTACGTACTGGACTTAATGTAGTCGGCGATGTTCTAGATAGTAATAGACACGTTGAAGAAGCTTTAAAATCACGCTGGCAGGAAGCAAAAAGTAGTTTAAAAAATAAAGCTCGTCAGGTGTTGGTAGGAGGAAAACGTAGAAATAAGTAAACAGGTGGTGGAGGTGTAAAGAAAAAAAAGGACGAATGAGAGAGAGATTTATCGAGTATACTAGTTTTTTCCTCATACTACCCAGTAATAGTTCTATGGAATATTTCCCGCAAAATACTCTGGCGTGTTATACTACAAAACTGTATCACCCTCTTGTGCTGGAGAAAGGTGTGTGGGAAACAGCTGTTGTCGAAGTACATTATACAGGGTCATTTCAGAATGTATCCAAATAAACTAATAATATCTATTACAGGGACACGGATAAAGAAAGCTGGAGCGTAACTAAAATAATGCCCGGTCACTATTATCACGTTGACGATATTCTGTCTCAAATTAACTATAAAAGCGATAAATTGAATTTACAATTAAAAGTTAAAGCCTCGGTAAAACGCACTGAGGTCACTAGAGTAAGAAAAGATGACGAGAGTGTAAAAGAAATACGGCTATCAACTGAATTAGCCAAAATACTAGGTTTTGATCATATACAGCAAGAGAATATCGCATTTGTCCATCATGCTCGTTATCCGCCTGATTTACAGAAATCGCTACCCGTACACATGTACAGTATATTTACAGTGATATTGTAGAACCTCAACTGGTAGGCGATACCATTGCGCCACTTCTGCATATTATAAATACAAATATTAAAGAGTATGGCGCTAGTAATGTGCATATCTTTGAAAATCCTAATTACGTCCCCGTACAACGTAAACAGTTTGATCAAATTATTGATTTAAGAGATAGCACGGGTAATTCACTTCCTTTCCAATATGACTGTGTATGTGTAAAACTACATTTTCGTAGACATAATATGGTATTATAAAAATAAACTAGTGTATTAATAGCAGAAAAAATGCAGTGTGAGTATGAAATCAGAATTAGATCTATTTGCGTGTTTGCCCGCTCAAACGAGTACTATTGGTAATAAAACAGTGTCGTATAAGCCGGTAGCATCAATAACTGATAGTGCTCCGATAGTTTCTAGTCCCCGGCCACGGTGATGATTGTATTGATTTACCACATACAGTGCTACATATTAAGGCTAAAATTACTAAAACTGCCGGTTCTGATTTAACATCTGCCGATAAGAAAATCGGCCCTGTAAATGATTTTCTCAGCGCTGTGTTCAGCGAGGTACAGATATATCTGAATAATCAACTAATTTCCTATTCTTCCCACACATATCCATACCGTTCGTATATTGAAAAACTATTAAATTATAACGCCAGTGCAAAAACATCTCATCTTTAGACGGCAATGTGGTTTAAAAGTACGACCAGGCATATGGACAGTGTGGCTGATAGTGGTAATTCTGGTTTAAAACAACGCTTTCTTCTCACGGGGTTAAGCCAGCCCTTGGAATGACTCGGCTATATTCACGGCGACATTTTCATGCAGGAGAAATTTCTGTTGAGTGGTGTACAGTTACGTATTAAGCTGATTCCGGCCGACCCCGTATTTTGTCTAATGGGTGAAGCTGCGGCAGAGGACCGCGTAGTAATTACAGATGCAACATTGCTTGTAAAAAAGGTTGACGTATTGCCCACGGTAAAAATAGCACAAAATAAAGTCTTACAAAACCCTAAATTTAGAGTAAAATAGGAATAACACAGGTACAGGTGAAGACAGAGACTTTACCTCAAGTTATTATGGACATTACACTTCCAGATTTGTTTTCCGGAATAGTGCCTAAACGTACTATTATTAGGTTTGTTACTAATTCCGCTTTCACGGCACGTATCAGACAAATCCATTTAATTTTAAGCATTTCAGTATGTCATTCTTTACATTGTATGTCGACGGAACTCCCGTGCCATCTAAACCACTACAGCCAGATTTAGATTATAAGGTATATATTCAAGCATATTCTCCGTTATTTACAGGTTCTGGTATTTACTATTCTAATCAAGGTAATGATATTTCGCTTGCCGAATATCTTAATGGCTATACTCTACTGGTGTTTGATTTAACTCCTGATTCTAGTGCTAGTGCTGCATTTCACAGTAGTCCCCAGCGACAGGGAAGTGTACGGTTAGAAGTTCATTTTAACCAGGCACTACCGTCGCCGGTAACAGCAGTTATTTATGGTGAATTCTCCTCTGAACTTTAAATTGACTTCCAACGAAATATATATTCATTAAAAAGTTGAATACTCTTGAACTCTACGAGGCATTACAGCAAAATTTACCCCAAGGTCATTTTATTGGTGTATACGCTGCAGACCAATTACCTCGTTTTATACGTACACTACCTGCAGCGCTAATTGTAAATACTGATCCTAGTAATAAGCCCGGCGAGCATCGGATTGTCATTTATATATGTAATACAGGTCATGGTGAATATATGGATAGCTATGGGCTTCCACCATATATACAGTATCATATAATGTTTCTAAAACGCAACTGTTTATTTTATACATGGAATAATAGACGCATTCAGGGTGATTTATCTCAATTTTGTGGACACTACTGTTTTCTCTATTTAGCATGTCGTGCATTTGGCCGTCTCGCCGTCTAGACCACCTGTAATCTCTGCTATGGTAGCCTCTGTAATTGGTGCTGTGTTGGATAGCCCGTAGTCTTTTATGAAATCTCTGCTATCGTGCACTGGTGTACTATGGGAGGTCTATTTTGTTAAATAGGGCTTCGTAGTCTCTGCTATCGTGCGCTGTTGTTCGATGTGGGGTTGGAATCTCTGCTATTCGCTGCCTCTGTTCTGTGCTAGACAGGACGGCTGGATAGCCTGTTCTGTAGTCTTTAGCAAATACACCACGGCGGCTGGGATATAGCCTACTATTGCATGTTCTATAGATTAAGTGTGCGATGCTCTTTAGCAGATACGCCACGCCGGCTGGGATATGGCCTCCTATTGCATGTTCTGTAGGTTAGCTCGAAATGGATTCAACAACAACCACAACAAATGCGACACGCCGTGGAAAAATATACTCCTATGTAGGTTAGCTAGAGTACGGCGACTTGGAAAATAGTCTACTATGCCATGTTATGTGGGTTAGGTGTGCTATGTTCTTCATCAGATTAATAAATAGCCTATGTTCTTCAGCAACCGCGACACGGCGGCTTATTTGGGTTAGGTTAAATAGTGTGTATTCTCTGGCTGGGGGCGGGGACGACCGTGCTGTGTTGGGAACTCTGCTATGTTAAATAGGGCTGAAAAAATGTTCGTAGGTTTTATGAACTGCGACACGGCGGCTATAGGTGTCGTAGCCTTTTATAAATTGTAGTAAAAAACTGCAACACAGCGTATCGTACAGCCCCGGACAAATACAACACGGCGACTGGGATATAGTCTATTATGACCTTGAATGTCATATTCTGTATGTTAAGTGTTCTTTGTTCTTCAGGATGGTTCGTAGTCTTTTATGAAATGACCGGTGTTCTTTAACAGATACGCCACGCCGGCGGGAAAATAGAGCGCCAGAGTATAGGTTATAGTCTACTATGGCTTCCTATTGCATGTTCTGTAGCTTAGCTCGAGCACGGCCTTCAGGGTTCTATAAAATGGTTCGTAGCTTTTTATGAAATAGATTAAATTCTGATTATATTGAAAATGCGGCCAACTGACGCCATACTACTCATTCAGCATACCGGACCACCGTTAAAACAGATGCTATGCAGGCTCCATGAGGAATTTTAAAAAAGCTGCTGGGTTTGTGTGTCCGCCAAAATTGCCACCAAATTGACAACATGTTATAGGACGTCAAATTGCAACTTTTAGAATCCATATACCCTAAATAAATAAACGGAGGTGTCAAATGTCTTCACATTTGAATTTCTGGGAGCAAGCTAGCCTAAAATGATATGTCACATGAGACATGACACCCTTCCTATTTAAATTTCTCGATCTGAATCCAAGATGACGTTCATAAGTCTCATACCGTAGTCAGATGCAGCCCCTCACCTATTGTCATTACCCAGAGGTTTTCTTCGTATTCCCGCGGAGGTTTTATCACGACAAATGGCTGTATACGTATTCCTTACCATGTACAAGTAGGCACAAATTGATATTTCAGAAAGTTTCTGTCCAAATGTTTCCAAAAGATTGGTTGGGTCTGCGATGTGAAATCCCTGTAAAAAAAACAAATTTTTAAAATAAATTTCAGCTGAGATACTTCCAAATCTGACTGTGTTCCTAAGTCGAAAATTGCAAGAGCCTCTCTTGTTCATTTTCTCGTCCCCTGTTAGTGTCACATGATATTCAATACTACAGGACAACACGATCATAAAGAATAGTTTATAAATACTTAAACGATTCTGTACCTGCCGGGGGAAGGTGGTTAAAATGTGTGTGGTTATTTTGTGTAACTTGATAAGTTCAGTACATATTTCCAATATAAAAATAATATTAGACATGCACAAGATATTCAGTAAATAACTAAGTTCATGTTAACATAAGCTAAATACAGCGTTATAATCAATAAACGGGCTACAACTATTTTCGAAATTTTAAGCTGGTAAGATACACATATCGTACGAAGTGGATCTATAATAATAACTTGTTAAAACACGTTTTTGGTAATTTTACAGAGAATTTGAATTCTTTCATTGTTTAGATCAAAATTATGAATTTTATTTGTGCAGTACTACTAAATTTTCGCAAAAATTAATTTCCTTTTTATTTCATTCATATTTATTGTTAACTTTCTTTGCTATGTAGAACCCTATTGCTTCTTTCTTCAATTGAAATACTTCTTTTAGAATAAGGTATCGATGCAAGAAATAAGAGATATGCAAAGTATTTTACATTGTAGTATTCTTTAATACTATTATGGAATTTCAGTCCAACAGTACGTGAGTAACTGTTTATTTTTTTCTATTTTACGATATATAATTTTTGCAGATAGTCATGCAGTTACCAGAGCATCGAAAAAATGTGTTCCTTTACTTGTCTTCATTCCTGCAAGAGGTTTTGTGTCACATGAATGAAAATGGACTGGATGCAAGAACTCTAGGTAGGTCAACATTTCCAAATACTATTGGTATTTAGTTCGATTGCTTTCATTTTAACCTCAGAATACGTCGAACTTGTCATCTCCATAGTCGTCGGCAGAGCTGTAAATTGTCTACAAACAGATTACAAATTGGGGCTTAAACTTGGTACCTGTACGACTATGAGTCTACGCTGGATACCAATGTGAGGTATAAGGGACTGATAAATAAAATATGTAATTTCCAATATCAAATAAAACGTCGATGTCCCAGAAATCTAACTTTAGGCTATTCCGCCATTCTACATGTCTGAGCTAATCAATGAAATTTACTGAACAAAATTAATTAAATATTTAAGTGAGCGTAGAAGGGCGAACACGAGAGACAGTTAACCAATAAATAGGCAAAATAACTTACAGGAAGGCTCTCCACTTCTCCATCACTAATTTCGAAGATTCGCGCTAAGTCCGCGATGAGCACATAAAGGTGTTACCAACTACGAGCTAATTTTATATGTTCGCGTCTAGGAGTTCAGATAACAAGTCGAGAACCACAAACTGGTTCTCTCCACCTCAACTTCCATCCGTTTCGATAATTTTCCAGAAATATTCACCTCACCGGTGGCGGGTTCTTTTCACATCTTCTGAATCAGCATGACTTTGTGGGAAGCGGTCGACGTCCTTATTCGGAACAAAAACCTGCGTGTCTGTTGAGAAACTCCCGTTCGACCATCTTTCTGCAGCTACAATTAATTCCACAAATTTTTCCGTGGCGTCTTCTTTACTTTCTTTAAAATACGCAGTTATTATCTTGCTGTTTCCTGTTCCCAATATTCAATATGAATGAGCTTCTATGATGAAAGTTGGGATGTGATTGTGGTTAAATTACTTTTCATATTTCCGCTCCAGAGAGGCTTATTGTAGAGATTGATAACAGTGAAGGAATTGTCGCTCGCTTTCTGGAAAAGAACTAACTGACGGCGAGTACTTCACAAATTCCAAATATTCTTTTCAATTGCCCGGATAAACGAAAATGCGCCAGCCTAGATTCACGTCTAGGTATAAAGTATAGCTATTAGACTTTCAATTCAATTAGAATTACCATGTAACTGCTTAGAAACCATGTTCAAACCACCTGGGAGAAAAATTGTTAAGGTAAAAATGGATCTGATACGTGCTTCACTTCGGTCGATCCAACTCCCAGCAAATCACAAATATATATATATATTAATAGCTTTTATTAAAAGTTCTCTCTACTGTAGTGGACTTACGAGATTTTTTGACAGGCTCTAAAAGTTCAGTTATTTCTCTAATTTGATCCCATCCCAGGTTCATTAATATTGGGGGTGGCTATGACAAAAATGAAAGAGATAAATTACTGATTTATTCTCAAAGAACTCTCTGTTGTAGACTCTTTTTCTTTATTATATTTTTGTTTCCTTACGTGTTGTCAAAATTCACTCATCTCACTTGTTCATACAAAATGATACCTTCATCTACCCTTAGATACTAAGACACTAAAAATGAACAATTCTTAACTCACTAAAGGACTAACTACTGACCTTAAGATAAAGTGTAAAAATCCTTATCCTTGTATGTTAGTTCTTTATTTTTTCTATTGAAAGGTTTTTATAAAAGAGGATAGTCTTAATTTCTAGTAAAAAAATGAAATAAAAACGATCTTCCTTCACACAAGAGCATTCACATATGAATTAGTTCTCTCTCTCACATTTTGCACTCCTCTGTCATCCCTTAAAATTACTTGTGTAAGGTTTGAAATCTCTATCGGCGACTTAGGCCCATTATTTGTGAAGTAAAAATCAAGACCAACGATGACTATTTTCTCGGAAAATATAAATTACTTTCTTTTTTCAGTCTGACAGTTTTTATTGGAGGGCCTCAAAATCTTTTGTTCAATATTTAGAACAATGCGCCCTAGATTACAGTGACAAGGGTGGAATTGCAAGGGTGCTCAATTGCGTATAAGAGACGTTAATTCTAAGGGTCAGAATAGCAAGAGTGGGAGTGTAACTTTAAGAACTTCACAAGGAAAGAGACTTAAAAAAAGTTAACTTTCCAGAACAGAGAGTGAGCCTTCGAGTTTTTTACTTTCGTTAAGTCGAATCATTTTCCTCTATTTTTTTTTTTTTTTTAAATTTTAAAGGCCCTTCGAAGAAATGCTGACCTGACTTGCAGAAATGATGATTTCTTCACTTGGCTTCGTAGCTATTGTCCGACGCAACCGAAAATTGCAGAACTTTTCCTATCCTTAAGATATTTAGAAAAGCAGTCATTATAAAAGATCATTTTCAGACTTTACTCAAAAAGGAACAGCTAGATAAACGCCTAAGTATGCTTATTCGAAAAAAAAGAAAAACACGCTAAGTCCCGTTTCAGAAACAAAAAATATCAAAGGTATTAACGAAGCAACATCGTTCCTGAAGTTCTGCCTCCGTCTCTAGTTCATTACGCACTGTCCAGCATCTCGCGCGCTTACACCATATGAAAGAGAACACCCAAGCTATCCCTCCTTCAGATGCTGCTAAAAGAACTCAAAGTACACTCGTAATAAAATGCCAAGGAATTAGACAACAGCACCTGTGGTGTATTTCTACAGTGAAAATTGCCCTCGCGCTACTATGTCCTTCATTGCGTAAAGTTTCCTACAAATAAATAAATAACTCTTGAAAAGTGTCCTGGCGCCGCCAGACTCCGCCAGGGATGAAACGCACCATTGATTAGCACCAGTAATATTCATTCAGGCCCCACTGAAAGTTTTGCATTCTTCTAAATTTTAGGAAGTTTCCACATTTTTGATAACAGTCGGTTACAAACAAGATTAATGTAGAACTTGTAGAAAAAGCGAAACTAAGTTCTTCACACGAAAGCAATGATACTTCTTTGGTGGGTGTCACTTAGTGTGCAAGGGTACAAACAGTACAACCCATAGGTAATACGTAAAATCAAATATTACATACTATCTTAAAGCACCTTGTCTGAGTGATAAAATATGTGATACTAATAACTGAAGCGATCAACTGATTTAGGTGTTAGTATATCCAGATACGAAAGTGTAATTTATAACATGGCAGCGATGAAACAAGGGTTAGCAACTCCATATTTATCACATTAAATTACTAAACTAAATGCAGAAGTCGCATCCTTAAGACGAATTGTGGAACTTTTGAACGAAAATGTGTGTAAATTTAAGCAGAACGACAATGAGAAAAATGAGCATTACAATCTGTGTACAAGGGCGCAACAGAATATGTGGAGCGAAGTAGCAAAAAGAAATCTCAAGAAAGGGAAGGTCAGACATGAAGAAACATTTGTGCAAGAAAACCAAAAGTCGACTGGGACGTACTCCATATCAACGATCAACAAGAGGATCAACACTCATTAATGTAAAACACTTCCCAGCTCGAATATTCCTCCAAGTAAGAGAACTCCCGGTACTTATCGAAATCAAAATCCCATTGAAAATAAAGCATGTGGAATCCCTACTAAGAACAGATTTTCTGTGTTTGCGCATGAAGACCCGATGCCGGCAAGTAGTGATAGACCCCATGATGGCAATGAACCTAAGGAAATGGCAAGGAAAATTGAACAAAATAAAGTGATATTGTTAGGAGACAGTCACGGACGAGGCATTAGCTAAAGAACAAAAAGGAAACTATCTAAGTTTTCGGTTATTGGTTTTGTGAAACCAGGTGCTGGTATTGCTGATGTAATGAAAACGGTGTTATCAAACAGTAAAGATCTGACGAAACATGAAAATATTATTGTAATTGATGGATCAAATGATGTAACAAGAAATGAAGCACAAAATGTCGTTGAAGTATTATAAGAAAATCTATCAAAACTCACTCATCCTAACGTTGTTGTCAGTATGTTTCCTCATCGACATGATCTTATTCAGTCATCCATAGTGAATGAAGTAGTTGATGAGACGAATAAAAAAATTGTAAATATATGTAAAAACTATGAAAATGTAAAGGTATTTGATGTAAGCAATTGTCCACACTATTATCATACTAAACACGGTCAACATCTAAACGGTAGAGGTAAGAACTATCTAGCAGATAATTTAATTGATTTGTTGAAGGTAAATTCGAGCACTGCAACTGTAAGGTTAGCTCAAGATAGCAATTTAAATAACGATACATTGCCCCAATATAACCAGTCTGTCAAAGAGTGTCAAAATTATGCCATACAAGACAGCATGTTCACGGACAACACAAATCTCGCTGCTTTTGACATGACTAGAGGTGAATTTGACCAGAACAATATAAGTTTAGGACTTTATAAAACACAAACCTCTCAGATCAGTAGAACTAACTAACTAGCAGATACAATAGCTATATATATATATATATATATATATATATATATATATATATAGCATTAGAACCCAACCAGATAATACATTTTGTTCATCAGTTATATCCTTCATCATATTGTGCTCTTGTCTGCATTCCAAAATGGGACCAACTATCGCATTTCAGCAAAAAATCCTCCTCTTTCCAATGCTTTATTACAGTTACCCTCATCTGTTTCTTCAACTGCCTACAACGATCAATCGCAAACAACCACTTACGCTCAAAAATCGCCACCTTGTACCCCTCGTAAAATAAAAAAAGATATTTCAGAAACTCCGAAAAGAACATCCAGCCGCATCAAGCGGATACCCACAAAACTAAGAGATATGGATTTTTTATGCCAATTAACAAGACCGAAAAGTCACAAAACGTAATTTCAAATCCATCAGCCGATGAACCTACCGCTGATGATTCCTCCCATGCTATTAGATGTGCTCCCTTTCAACCGCAACATACTAGTATAAAGACATTGGGGGAAAAAATCAGGATCTGACTATCATAGACCAAAACGTACAATCAATAAGGAACAAAAAAATAGAAATAGAACTTATTATCAGTGATGTTTAACCCAGTATCATGTGTTTCTCTGAGCACTGGCTTCACGAGGACGAGAAAATTATTTTTTCTGGTTATAAGTTTATCTCTGTATACTACAGAAATTCTATGAATAATGTCGGTGTGTGTATATTAGCTAAAGATATATTAGATGCTACTGAATTAGATTTAAGAAAATTTGTACAACCATGTGACAAACATTTTGAATTTGCAGCATTAGAAATTTACAATAATAACATGAATGCTGCTATCATTGTAATTTATAGGACGCCTGATGCAAATCTTAACACATTTTTACATAATTTAGACATTCTTCTTAATGCAGTCCTTAAGAAATACAGCACAATTATAATATGTGGAGATTTTAACATTGATGTATCTACTAACTCTTCGAACACGGGAAAGTTTAAAGCATTACTAAAATCATATAATCTCGTCGCTACTATTACTCAGCCAACACATATAACCAAAACTTCAAAAAGTGTTATTGATAATATATTAACAAATCATCCACCTGATAGCTTTAAATCATCGGTGTTAGATCTAGGCATTAATTATCACTTAGGTTAGATTATAGTTCTGAAGAAATTTTTCTATGAAAAATCATTTCACAATATTACAAAACGACACTTCAATGATTCAAACATAGAAGAATTCGTACACTTATTGGAACTGGAAGATTGGAACTTGGAAAATCAGAACACGAGTACAATAGATCTCATTTTCAAGAAATTCATCGCCAAATTTAAATTATATTTTGAAGCTTCTTTCCTAAGAAACTAAGAAAGATTAATAGTAACTGTAAAAACCCTTGGATTACTGTAGGTATCATTACATCATGTAATAGGTTAAAACAACTTCATAGAGAGAGTAAAAGTAACACACAGGAGAAATTTAGTAAATATTATGCGAGGTACAAGAAATTGTATAAAACCGTTCTCGCTGAAGCAAAGAAAATGCATTACAACAGATTAATAAAAAACGCTTCAAATAAAAATAAAATTACCTGGGAAATTATAAAAGGTGAATCTCGAAATATCGACAAATCAAAAAAAAAATATTGAATTAATCAATTCAAGTAACGAAAATATTAATGACCCCAAAAAGTAGCAGAATATTTCAACGATTATTTCTCTATTGGAATGTGCGAAGTCACTGATGCATCAGACCGGCTAATTGAGAACAATAAAAAAGGCATTCCATTTATCTCTAGTACTCTGTTTCTAACGCCCACTACTCATCATGAGGTCCTAGAAGTAATTAAGAAGCTCAAGAATACCACCTCTTGTGGATACGATGAAGTGCCAATGTCTGTGCTAAAAAAATCTGCACATGTTATTGCACACCCTTTAACACATATCATAAATGAATCATTTAAACAAGGCATATATCCACAGTATCTAAAAACAACAATTGTTAAACCTCTATTTAAAAAGGAAATAAAAAAGATGTTAAAAATTACCATCCGATATCTCTCACTTCCGCTTTCTCAAAAATATTTGAAACCGTGATCTGTGATAGAATTAAAAACCATCTCTCGCGTAACAACGTTATATCTCGATCATAACATGGGTTTCTTCGTGGAAAATCAACTCTAACCGCACTCTCCGATTTTCTTCAGGACAATATAAATGCGCTAGATAGGAAGGAAAATTCTTTTGGTATTTTTTGTGATTTAAGCAAAGCTTTTGATAGTGTTAAGCACAAAATATTACTAAATAAATTGTATCGTTATGGTATACGAGGAAATCTCCTATCATGGCTTGAATCTTATTTCCTGAACAGAACACAGATAGTAGAAATTAGTCGCATTGACGAAAGAACGGGTTTAATTGTGAAACCTGTTTCCTCTCCGACAAAATTGAAAGTTGGTGTTCCACAAGGTTCTGTACTCGGACGGCTAATGTTTTTAATATACATCAACGATCTTCCACAACATGTCACACAAGGAAATACAATTCTTTATGCGGATGATACAAATGTATTTATCAAGTCTGACATGATGAATCTCCAACAACAGATAGGCAAAACGGTGTCTCAATTGGAAACCTGGTTTGAAAATAATAAACTAAAATTAAACAGTGAAAAGACGAAATGCATAAATTTCCATAATAAACAACAAAAGATCAGCTGTACCCAAAAATTAAGTATAATGAATAAAGAAATTGCATGTTCTAAATCTACAAAATACCTTGGTGTGACAATAGACGAGGAATTAAACTGGAAAGAGCATGTGGATACATTATGCAGTAAACTCTCTTCAGCCATCTTCGTAATTAGATCTTTGGTACCTATTGTAAATAAGAATACTATATTAACCGTCTATCACGCCATATTTGAATCACAACTACGGTATGTAGTGGCGTTTTGGGGCTACTCTCCAAATAGGCAGAAACAATTTCTATGTCAGGAGCAAGCATTAAGCGCAATAACCGGTAAATCTAGAAGAACATCATGTAAAAGACTATTTCGCAAATTAAATATATTAACTCTTCCATCACTATACGTATATGAAGTCCTTCTTATGACGTATAATAACATAGAACATTTAAACAAGAACTGTGGTAAACACAATCATTATACCAGATATAATCAAGACTTATCCCTGCCGGATCACAAAACAGCCAAATACTCGAAATCACAATATTATATGGGCATTAAATTATTTAATAAGTTACGGTAAATATTAAACATGCAAAAGACAAAAACAGTTTTGAAACTATGTTAAGAAAACTACTTGTGGAACAATGCTTATACAGTGTGGAAGAGTTTTTAGAAACATCAGTAAGCTAAAGAGGAAGTGAGTGGTACCTAGTATAATATTGATATTGTATTCTTTGGAATGTATCGTGTTGTATATTTAATTCTATATTCACTGTTGTACTATAAAGTAAGCAATTGTAGCTTTATAATAGCGTTGTGGTATTTTTTGTAAATGGATTATTTCTATCGTGTATTTCGTGTGTATGTTTTGACAATATCCGGGTTAACTATTTTCATTGAATGTATGTATGTATGTATGTGTGTGCTGCCTTGTGTAATTGTTTTGTTTTCGTACTCTTAATGGCTTCACACCACCCCAATAATTTAACCTAGTAATTTAGATATTGTGTTCTTTGAAAATGTATCTTGTATATATTATTCTGTATTCACTCTCAAGTAGTATCAAATAAGTTAACCGCATTTAATTTCTACATTGTATAATATCTTTGTTGTATTCTTTGTAAATGTATTTCGTTCCTATATTGTATTTTGTGTGCATGTATTGTAAAAGTCAATATCGGGTAAAATATTGTCAATAATACGTTAAGAGTGTGTAATATATGTTTATTGTGGGCTGTATGTATATGTTGCGTTGTATTTTTTTTATTTTATTTTTTTTACTGTTAATGTCATCACACCACCCAGAAAAAATTAACATGATATGTCCGATCATGTATATGTGTGTATGAATATATGTATGTATGTGTGTGTATGTGCTATATATGTTTTTGAACTGACATGTTCTATACCAGTTTGCAATTTGCATGTACCTGGTCAAATGAACGCAAATAAATCAAATCAAATCAAAGATGAGGGGAGGGGGGCACTGCCAAAGCTAGTAACGACGATTTTTGCAGCTATAACAAGATAAAAATTTAAAAAATTAATAAAAGTTACATAAGACAACACATATACATAGTTCAGTTACAAATTAAATTCCTCACATTTTGATACCCAACAAGACATACATACTTCAATATAAAACATACATTTTATATAGATATTCTTGAAAAATTAATATAGCAATATTATATCCATACTTTATATACAACCAAATTCAATTACTTATCAATTACTGGCCAGTTATTACTACACTAAGAAAATTATTTGTACAACACTTTTGATTAGAATTACATCGTAACCATTACAAGATTTATACTAAATCGAAAAAAGAAGTGAGGTTTAGCCTATTTTACCTAGGCTATCGCCACAAAGAACAAAATAAAAATTTGTCTCAAAATTAACTACTCGCGTCCATAACACTATATCTCCTATAGGCGATCATAAGTTAGTTCTTACGGGTCACACACACGTACATTCATATATAATGCATGAGATTAGCAGTTGGTCGAAAGTACAGTCTCATAGCCGCATGTTAGAATGGCTGCTAAAATAAAGAATCAAAGATGGCGAACTACCGCATCAAAACAAGCGATGAATGGTATTCGTAAGTGCGGAGGATTGGGTAAAGTCGGGACTTCGTCTTGAAAAATGAACGGAGTTATGAATAATACAAATGGAGAAAGAGAACGGAATCATAAAGGAAACTAATTGAAAAGAGAAACTAATCAAATATCTAAACAGGTGAGATAATGGGAGAAACATTACGGTTTCAAACGAAATGTAGGTTCTAGAAAGTCTGTGGAAAGGAGCTAAAAGAAAAAAGGAGAAAGTGGCCATAAATGACCAGAGATTACTGTAGAGTTATACCTGTTTTGTTTTTGCTCTCGACCTTGACTGAAGACTCCTTCCTACAAGCTATGAATGAATAGAGTATGATTGCTTATGTGCTTGTGGTAGGTAATAGGGTATGAATCACAACGATATGAAAACTTACATCAGTGTTGTGCAATTGCGTGTGCGGAAGTTAAAACATCCGGTCTGTTGGTGACGGAAAAGTGACGGTGATTATTGATTCTGACGTTTAAACACAGTCTGTTTCTTTCACATAGAATGCACGGCAGATTTTGTAAGTTAGGCTATATATGGCGTTGAACGTATGGCAGGTCCTTTGGAATGTAAAATAAAGTTCATATCAGCTGTGCTGATATGGTTGAAGACGTAATGATACGAGTATGTTTTACAGTTGGAGACGTTATGAGACGAGCAGGTTTTAGATCTAGTGTAATGGTATTTGTGGGCGGGAACTGAAGGCAACTAGAGGAAGTACCTAATATTGACTTGCCAGGAAATACTGATCTGATATCAGGACCAGATTGGAGAGTGTGGAAGTAGGAACACGGAATGTGTGTGACTTTGGATAGTTTGTCATGAAACTGAGTGTTTGAAGCTGGCGATTTCAGATTGATGCGAGTGGATTGAATGCAGGGGTGAATTTCGGTCCTCCCCGGCGAGGTCAAAAGTTTCCAGATGCCTGATCGGACAAAGGAAAATACTGTTGTGGCCCGTTGTACTGGTCATTTTCATATCCCCTCCAAGCAGTGGGTCAGGCCAAAAAATAAAACTGAAATCAACCCCTAGTTGAATGTGCAAGGATGAACATTGGATGTACTTGGTTACAATGCTAGGTGGGTATCCTTGGTTGACCATAGCCTGGAAGCATTTGTAGGTTTCGGCTGCAGGGGTGATTGAGTTTAGGCACTGTCCTCGAGAGCAAAGGATCAAAAGAATAGCGTTTTGTTGTGGTAAAGTTGGGAACTTCTATAATGCAAGTATTGCATTGTTTTTATTTATTTATTTGTTATTATTATTATCATCATCAGTAATGTAAATGGAAGTGCTGAAGATGTTGTTTTCTAGAGTACTGTCTCGTCCAGAAATATGAGTTATTTTGTTTGAAATGAACTAAGTGAATTGGTCAGCACAGAATTAATTAATACTTTAGAATTTGTTGAGTCAGATGACAAAAATATATATTGTATAGGAAACGACGAATATATATTTGACTTACCTTGTACACCGCAAGCCATCCTCGTATATTTGTAATTGAAGACACACTAAAAAGGCACAAGAATATAATCAGTTCTTTTTATCAATTTTACGTCCGAAACTTCATGGAAAGTTGATTTTAAATGCTGAGCCAGTCCCAAAACTTTTTTTAAAATCTTAATGTTAACCTGGACATCTCTTTTTGTCATGCCAATATAGTGTTCGTTGGATTGGAATGTGGTTTGATAAACACCACAGCCGAAATTTTTGGAATCAAAGTACTGTTTAAATTGTGTGAAATGTTTATTCAAAGTTATTAGTGGTTTTATAGCCCGTTTGAGATTGTTGCTTAAACTTCTCATATAGTAACAGTTTATAAAAGGAAAAACTAATGATAAAAATGGGAGTACCTACATGTGATAATTTACTTCGTAGTTCTAGTAAAATTAACTTTGAAACACACAACAAATAAATATGTTCTCGCGAATTTTCGGGACTATGTTATTCACCTGGCTTGGAGATGAAACCTCACATGTACTCAAATAAATAAAAGAATAAGGAGACAGGGACGCCACGCAGCGGAAGATGCATCAATCTTGAAACAGTTGACTAGCGTATTCCAGGATTGGATCATATAGAAGTATGTGAAAATGCTGTGTAATTGTAGGGGGGGACGAAGAAAGGTGGGGGTTTTATTTTCACGCTCAAACCGTGAATGTAGGCCCCTCCCACAAGCGGAGTGTAGAGAGGCTGCTCGTTGGGGGCGTAATGTGTATAATAGCAACGTGGAAGGAGAGATCAAAATTTGTGTTGTGTAATTGGGTATGTAAGGAGACTGGAGCATCAAGTTTGTTGATGGCGTAAAAGTGGTGATGGTTAGTAATACGAATATTCAGGGTTCTGTCTGTTTCTCCCACATAGTTGGCATCACAGAATTTGCATGTTAGGATGTATTTTACGTAAGAGATGTGGCATGTGCCTTTGGGATTTAAGGTATGGTAGTCACTAGCTGTTTATGGTAATTGTGGGAGAATGATGAAAATGGAGCAGGTCCTACATTTGGATCTCTTGGATATGTAGATTTCGGTTGGAGGTGGCATGGAGGAGGAATTCGTGTGGACTAAGATGTTTCTGAGATTAGGGGTGTGCTGGAAAACTAGACTAGGTTTGGTGGGAAATACCGATCTTGTGTCTGGGTCGGATTGGAGAATGTGGAAGTGAGAATGTAGTATTTGTTTGATTTTGTTTAGGTTAGGATGAAACTGCGTAATTAGAGTCGGTGGGTTCGGATTGTTGATAGTGTGGGTGGGTTGAATGTGTGAAGATGCACGTCTGATCTGCTTGGTTACAAGGTTAGATGGGTAGCCTCGGCTAAATACTGCCTTCTACAGGCGTTTCTTGTAGATTTCGGCAGCAGTGATGGTAGAATTCAGGCGTTGTCCTCTGAGAATAAGGGAGACAGGAATAGCTTTCTTGGTGTGGTATGGATGGAAACTTGTAGTGCAGGTATTGCATATTGTTGGTAGGTTTTATGTGGACGGAAGTATTGAGGCTGTTGTTTTCTAAGGTGATGTTCACGTCAAGGAGCGTTGCTTTCTTTGTTGAAAATGAACCAACTGAACGGACCAACGCGGAACTGGTTCAGTTGTTCTAGGAACGTATTTAGCCTGGCCTCATCCCAGATACTACAAAAGTGCATTCATATTATTGCACCTGCTCTGGCTCATATTGTTAATCAATTATTCCTTCAATTAATTTCTCCAGAGTAACTACATTTCTCTCTCATTAAACCCATACCTGAAGGTAACTGCATAAACCATGTTGACACATATAGACCCGTATCACTAACACCGTCACTTCCTGAAAACATTGAAAAAAGTAGTATGTACAAGGTGTTTTTTTTTTTTTTTTTTTTTTAGATACAGATAAAATAATAGCAAAGTCTCAGCATGCTTTTTAGAAGGTAAGCCCACATTTTCAGCCCTTTATGAATACCTAAGTCACATAATGAGTGAGGATGACCAAAAAATAAATAACCTATCAGCATTTTCTGTGATTTATCTAAAGGTTTGGGCTGTTCAGATCATAAGATTCTCCTAGAGAAACTAGAAAGGTATGGGATAAGGGGCGTTGCTAAAGACTGGTTTCAGTCATATATTGAAAAAGGTATTAGGTGCTTCAAATCCTATACTTTGATAAATCATCATAATACTCCAATAATTCACAATTAGATGTCTTATATTTCGACCTATCTAAGGTCTTTGATTCCATCAGCCATCCTTACCTCATCTATAAATTATCTACTAGGTTTGGACTACTTTAACTATTAGAGAACTACCTTCATAACTTAGTGGGCAACAACATGAAGAGTCTCTGGATCTTCGAGCTTCATTCCCGTTCTCTGTGGAGTTCCTCAAGGGAGTCTTCTAGGACCTCTATTGTTTTTATTATATATTGATGACCTACCTACGCTTTTTTTCAGACTTCTCAAGTAAGATTCTCCTGTTCGCTGACAACTGTAAACTTTACAGACAAATCTCTACTCTCCACGAGGCCTTCAAGATGACATATATCTCAATTTGTTTCATGGTGCGATACCTGAAATTAAAGCTAAATCTTCAGAAATGTGCAGCTCTTTCTATTTCTCTGAAAGAGAGACAATCCGTCACCATTAAAAATGTAAATGTAAATGCTGTTTCTTCTTTCAGAGACCTTGGTGTTGTTATTAACAGCAAGCTCACTTTTTCTGAACACATTACTCATATTACTCGAAGTCCTATGAAGAAACTAGGTTTGCTCTATCGCTTCACAGAAATTTAAATCAATCTGCGCTCAGCTTGTTTTACAAGTCCTATGTGTCACCTACTATTGAATATTGCTCGCCTATATGGTCCACGCATCTTACTAAGCTAGAATCTATTATAAATTTCTTTGTTGCTGTAGTGAGAATCAGAGTTCCCGACTTACGTCCGTTCTCTAATGCGGATTTAATGAAAATATTGAATAGAAAATCACCTCGAGCTCGTTGCAACATTGGAGATCTTTTTTTGCACAACATTTTTAAAGGCAGTATTTAATGTGAGACCTTATTATCACAAATCAACTTTCGTGTACCTATCAGACGAACACGAAATGTAGCCCTCTTTTATGTAAACAAACCCAGAAGAAACTTGGTTCAAAGGTCACTTATAAATAGGACAGCTACGAAATATATTTGTCTCCCACAGACATTTGATATTTTTATATCTGAGAGCACTTTTAGGGATCAGATAAACAAATTGTATTTGTAAATATTGTTATCTTGGCGTTGTTGTACATATAGTTTATATTTATTTGTTGTTGTTAATTTCTGGTAATGTTTCTATGTAAAATGACCAACATGTGCTGTATTGGAACTTATTTGCAAATAAATAAATACATAAACAAAATATCATCTAAACCACTAATAAATAGAAAAGGAGTACCATAGGGATCAGTTTCTTTTGTACATAAATAATCGAATATTGAAAACTGTAATATACTATTGTACGCGGATGATGATACCATAACTGTTCCTCAAAAAAATATTGATACACCGCAAAGGATAATTGTCTCAAATATAACTCAACTCACCGAATGGTTTTTGGTAGACAAATTAAAACTAATGCTAAGAAAACGACGTGGTTATATTATCAGTTGTCCCGTATAATAACACCTACACTACCTTATATTGTTATAAATAATGAAACGAGTAATTTTGAACATGCAATCAAGTTTCTAGGAATACATATAAATAATAAACTAACTTGGCAAGACTATATAGATACCATCAGTAAAAGGTTAGCTCAAACTACTTATATGATACACACTTTCGTACTTGTCCTTGGTCAAAGGATCATTATCTCTCTATATTACGCGACGTAAATTCTTATTTAAATTATGGTATCGCTTTCTGTGGATCTGCTAGTCAACTTAAAAATATATTTATCCAACAGAAACGAGTGGTAAGAGTTATTACTAACGCTCCCAAAGGATACAGCTGAAGGAAACATTTTGACTAAAAATAATGCCAATCCCTAGCTTATGTATATATACGAAATTCTTAAAGGTCTATTTAAATATCTGGTGTAGTAAAAAGTAATCCATTATTTTTGCATGACATTGAAAGCTTGACTTACCATAGTTAGAATGATCCGATTTAGGTCACATATGCGCCGTTTTGTTCGATAACGTGTTGCCATTTGGAAGGTAATATCATGATGCCTCTCTCATAGAAGCCCTTGTCCCTATTGGCAAAAAATTGAGACAGTCGATGTTCACAGGCCTCTCTTGAAGCGAATTTTTCACCAGCAAACGTGTTCGCCATGGACAGGAACAGATGGTAATCACTCGGTGCCAGGTCCGGACTATAAGGTGGATGCATAAGAACCTCCCAACCAAGCTCCCGGAGCTTCTGGCGAGTCACTATCGATGTGTGTGGCCTGGCGTTGTCCTGGTGGAACACAATGCCTCTCCTATTTGCCAAAGCTGGCCGCTTCTGGGCGATTGCTGCCTTCAGACGGTCCAATTGTTGACAGTATAGTTCCGAGTTAAGGGTTTGGCCGTAGGGGAGCAGCTCATAGTAGATAATTCCCTGCCAATCCCACCAAACACACAGCAAAACCTTCCTGGCTTGGGCACCGTTTGCGCCGGCGCACCGCGCTTCGACCACGACCGTTTTCGCGTGACGTTGTCGTAAGTGATCCACTTTTCATCACCAGTCACCAATCGCTTCAGAAATGGCTCGCTTTTGTTGCAATTCAGCAGAGATTCGCAGATGGAAATTCGGTCCATGAGTTTTTTTTTGCGTTAACTCGTGTGGCACCCATACATCAAGCTTCTTTGTGTATCCAGCCTTATGCAAATGGTTCCACACGGTTTTTTGTGCAATGTTTAGCTCTTGGGGAATCGAAACAGTGCTTACATGACGGTTGGACGCGACAATGTCCATGATTTTATCGACATTTTCGACACTTGGCCTTCCAGTGCGTGGTACATCTTTGACGTCAAAATTACCGGCACGGAATCGACGAAACCAAAATTGCGCGTGATTGGCTGTTACAGTATCAGGACCATAAACACTATTCACATTTGCAGCCGCCTGGCTTTCGTTTTCGCCTTTATCGAAGAAAAACTGTAAAATATAGCGTATTTTCTCTTTGCTAGTGTCCATTTTGACGCGCGCTCACACAACACTGAGTCAACTCATCACAACTATCTGAACAGTGTTTGTAGTACGCAATCTCATAGTTTGAACGCCATGTCGTTGAACCCGATCGGACTTATACAACGCGAGATACAGATCACTGAAGCCATCTATTGGCAAAATAATGGATTACTTTTTACTACACCAGATATGTATAATAAAAACCTACATGAGTACCCCACCACATGCAAGGAAAATCTACATATTCTTCAGCACGCAACCTCTGCCTTCGGCAAGTCGCATATGTATACGGGGATAAAATTATATAACAAACTTTCCACACATATTGAAGCTTCTGGAAGTAAAAGGATCAATCTTTTAAAAAATCCTGATCTACAGACGGCGGATCAATATGCACGAAAAACAGCTAACATATGCATGCAACTATGCTCTCAAAATGTAAAAATATGCTCTTATAACATGCAAATATGCTCTCAAGAGGCAAGCCAATATTGCAAAAGAAAAAGTTTGGAAATAATATACAATTACATTGTTTTTTCAAAAACTACACATAATCTTCAAAACTTCAGTATGAGCTTTCTTTGTACTCGCACAGTGTATCACCTCAGTTCTTTGTTACTGCATATTAGACCTGTTACAGTAAATAAAAAGATATTTTTCAATATTCTCTGGTATAAAATTTCCCCCGTTTATCGGTAAGGATTTTTGTACGCAGTTTTTTTTTTTTTTTTTTTTTTTAATTTATTTATGCAACTTGGGAAGTTGACTGAACTTCAAAGCAGCAATGCCGTTTGCCGAATAACCACTGAATTCTTCGGTTGTATTTCCCTCCAGAACTGTTCTCACTGCACGTAGAAATTCAGTCCTCGATTTCTTTTTGCTGAAACAGATTAAACTGTTTCTGCCACCACCTTTCTAACTTGACCTGATAATGGTTCATTGCTGGTTCATTCACGCAACTCCATTGCAGTAGTCAATAGTAGCCCTTGTTCTACTTTGTAATAGTCAAAGAGAGAGTACTAAAATGCGCTTTGATGAAGGCCAATCGGCTCTGTACATTCTCTGCACGGCGAAAGCTTCTTGAATATATTTCCAATCTTCTGAATCTGATGAACGCTCTAGAACCTGAATAAAAACATTTCCTTAATCCTTTCACATTCGTTTCAAGACAAAGATCTATCGGTGGCAGAATTTCAACTAGGTATCTTTTTTTTTTTCTAAAAGATAGTCCAATTTATGTATTTGGAAAAGATTGGAAATTCCACAAATTCAGGATAAAACCACAAGACAAGAAACCGAAAAAAAAAGCAAAAAAAAAAAAAGCTCAGAGAATTAAACTACGAAATTTGTGTGACATGTGACGAAGCACGACATTGTTCCTGTCAACATGTGTTCCAATCCCACCATCGCACAGTGGTTCAGAATCCCGAAAATCACTGAAAAAATATTTTAACCAATACAATAACTTGAAATCCTGTTGAATGTGGTTTGATGGAGATCTTGATTGAGTTTGATAGACAGAACCGTAAAAAAAATCACAATGAGTATATATATATATATATATATATATATAGAGAGAGAGAGAGAGAGAGAGAGGGAGAGAGGGAGAGGGGGTGTTCGAAAAGGATCTTAGGGGCATCGAAAAAGCCGCAAAAAATGGTCCGTTAAAGTTGAAAATCGTTATGTTTCTTTGTTAGATTAAGACAGGACAATAAAAGTCGTAAAGACTGTATACAAAAACATTTCAAAACTGACGGACAAGGTAAGGAAAGGCCGAAAAGTGAAAACACGACCAATTACTTTTTTTTCCTTTTGCTTGTAAGTCGTCGGCTGAAAATTATAAGGTTCTATCTAACATTAAAATCCTATGTAGTTGGAACCTTATAATTCTTAGCCGACGAATTGTTAACAAGTTTTACACTGGCAACCCGTTTTTATTTAAATTTCTGGGCTTACTGAAATTTGCCTATACATGTGATGTCCGGCACGACGATGACAGAATTAGGCCAGCATGAAACTTGGGAAATGGGCGTGGAAAAGGAATCGACTAGGACCTATATACAAGCATCCCGACATTCGCCTGATACAACCGAGGAATCTCGACAAAACAGTCAACTCCCGTGTCGCTTGGCAGTCCAGGTCTCTAAATACCATGAGTAACCAATCACTTCTGCGATCTGATCGGACCAGGGACCTTAGTTCCGACATTCCGTTTGTGCCATCCGTTAACGAACAACTCGTGCGATGGGAACTCGGTCGGGATCATAAAACCGTAGTCTAGACATTCCGTGAACGACAACCGAGTTCAAATCGAACGAAATTAACATGACGAGTAAGAATCTGTTTTAAAAGGTTACGAACGAAGTCAGCTGAGCTAAACCAATGAAACTGCGAGCTGGTCTTTGATGAAAGCAATGCGGTATTAGATGTCATTTTGTTTACTCATTATATTGCATGACGAAAGCAGCTTATTTTTAATCGCGACTCCTCAAATGACTGAACATCAAAAGTAAATAATTATTCAGTATATCGAAAACTACTCAGAGTTGGTTCGAGGAAAAGTAACAACATTTAAAAAGGAACGTATATAACTAATTTTATGTTCTAAAATTTACTGCCTCGCATAAAAATTATATTTATTTGTAGAAGAAAAAAGATAATATTATTTCGTTACCCGTGACCCCAAATTTTTCCTCCTCGCCCGTACATTTCGTGGCTTGTGACGCGCTTGCATATAGCATAAAAGTTGTAAAACGGTAATATTTATTAAAAACCATTAAAATGTGTCGATCAGGGATACCTCCAGGATTTTTACTTGGGGGTAGGCTTACCAACCGTCCGGTTTTTACCGGACATGTTTGGCTGTTTACCCTTTCTAGTAATGTCAGGCCGCCATTTGTTTTTTCTTGAAAATGTTCGGCATTTTAAAATGAGCAAAACGTTACTACACCTGGGCTTGAATTATTTGTGTTATTTAAGGTAAACTTAATGGTCACGAGCATTAATTTGTCTCTATTTAATAACTCCCAAGGTGCGTGGCTGGTACACTAAAACCTCGTATATCCGGAACGATTTTTGAAAAGTAATAATGTAATTTTTTGTCAGTTTCGAAATACTTCTATTCAAGACAGCGTGTCTAATTTATTTTACGCACTTTAAATGTACAGTGTACGTCTGCATTTGCCCACAATTTATTAAAACAAATTTGTTTTGTTACTGTAATTCTCTGTCATCAGGCAGTTATAGTATGAAACAATCGTATCCGGTTTATCCGGAACGGCTCCAGTCCCATCAAGTCCGGGTAAACGAGGTTTTAGTGCAAAAATGTATCGCACTCGGTTATTTTTGTTCCCGTTTATGTAAGGATAACAAGCTATAAGAAAGCGAGTAATACAAAAGTGGAAATTACTTGACGAATGTGATTCTGCCAATAATGTTTTTTGCTACAAATTCAATGTGTCCGGTATTTTGTTAAGAAGTCCTGCCGTTTTCGGAGTTTTGTCCTGCATTTGACAATTTCCAGTTGATAACCAATAACCCTACGTGGGGTGCATTGTATAAATAATAAGCTTGCAACACTAACAACTGTAGTATTTGAGAACGGGGACACCAACAGTATTTTTCTATTGTGTCGAGAAAATTTGAATTTTAAAGGAAATAGGTTGGCAACACTGACCAACTGCACCAATCAGGATGATTGCTGCGGCTCAAAAGTCTGGCCAAAAGCTTATTTACATCTTGTAGTTCCTGAGATATATTTTCTGTATGCGGAGGGACTGAGCGGGATTATAAGATCCCTTTTTGTTAGCTACGTCATCAAGGAAACTAAACGTTAAGTTTTAATACAACTAATATAATAAACTTACCTCAGCAGGGTTTAACTCTCAAACTACCATAAAGTTTACTTTAGCGCGCGTGAACCAGTCACGCCACGAAGCCACAACAGAAAAATCTTCATCAGATAACAATAAGAACAACACATTACTCAGTTCGATCGTTTCTATTATTTATAATTTGGTTTATGTGTTTAAATGTATTGAAACCTGTTATGCTATTGTATATTTTGCTTATTTCATCAAGTAATGGCGTGTACATACTTTATTTTCATAGTTTTATGTATTCAAAGTTGCGATTAAGAGCTCAAGTTGTCAAGTGGATTCGGTTTACGGCAGGGTTCTGCTTGACGAATGAATCCGTTCCCTTTCTCATGGCACTCCGTTACTTATTCCGTTACAGTTCCGAAGTTTCAAGACTACGAAAATTGTAATTCGTTAGCGCAGCTGACGATTGACATCATAATTCCGTTACGGAGATCCATATTGAAATGTCGGGAATAAGGTCCTGACCAGGGTTTAAAAAGTATGCTATATTGGCGCGCCACGGCTACCTGATAGTATTGATCACCAGTTCTTTTCTCTAAATTTTCAACGTTAACGGTATCAAGACATTGCTACTGTTCGCCACGATCCTGTATTTTATTTTGGTGCATTATTTTCTAAGCATTTTTGGAACGCCATCGTACGTAATGTAGCTTGTTCAGACGCCGCCGCTGCAGCTGTGTGTGTGTGTGAAGAATCATTAAGTGGTGCTTCAACAGCACTAGGAGCTCTAAACCATGTTTCTACATAAACACTGACAATAAAAAAAGCATACATCTCTTAGAACTTTCTCTTCCACAGCTTGAAGATGAAACTGGTATCTTAAGACAATATATAGCCTTGGACATCCACCGTGCGTGGTGAAATGTTCCTGGGTACCTGAAGATAATCCCAACAGGTGGTATTCCCCTTGAAATATTACTGTTAGCTCCAATACCTCCTTGTAGTCGTCTGTATCATGTTGTCTTTTTAGGAAATCCATGCAGAATTCTATGGTCTGGTCACGGATATCATGAACAGCAGATCTTATATATAAGTATCATCATACCCAGCTTCGATTTTTTCAGTAAGTTTTAGACCACGCTTCTTGAAACCTCTTTAAGATCAAAACGTCTGAACCTGTTGTAAGTAATTTTATCTTCACATGGAATATACTCCGCAACAAGATCTCTAAAATGTGGCGCAGGCAAGGAAGATAAAGTAAATCACGCCCCATTAGTTACCTGTATTGAAGGCAGTAATATCACAGCACACAGCCTTCACTTTATCTGTAACTTCCCCAATCAGCCAACGTGTCAAATACAGCTTCGGCTAGCTGCTTCAATTTTTTTACTCCAAGTAAATGGGTCTCCCCTTGAAATGAAACAATCAGTGGTAGCCTGTCTACTTTTTTATGTTCTGTTAACCTGGATGCAGCTTTGTATCCCAATGCACTACTAGGAAGTCAATTGACACCAAACGATTTTTTTTTTTTTTTTTTTTTTTTTAACGTGGCAAGGAAGTTTTGTTAACAACTAAACTTTTCACATCATATCCTAAGTCTTCAGCAGTAGCAACAATTAAGTGAACTGCATTTCTGTCACTGACTTTGCACTTGCCTAATGCAGAGAGTAACTGTGTAGTAAAAAAAAAAAAAATAGAACCTCTCTTCTTGTTTGAAGGTGTTCACACCATTCTCTGACCCTGAAGTGATCCTGCTTCCTCCAATAAATATGCAGTTTCTTCATCCCTTATCTCACTAGTTGTGGTTAATTCCATTAATTAAGTTTCACTTGCTTCTTCTAAAGAGTTTTTTTCGCCGTTCTTCCAACTTGTTTTGTGCGTGTGTGTGTTTGTTTGTTTGTTTCAATACTTCGCAAATCTAACAATGTATAATCAACTCCAAGGATGCATCCTGGTCTTCCTTTTTGTCTTTAAGAGAGCAAAAATTGTCTATCCTCTTCAGTCTGAATCATATCTACTGCTTTACATGAGCAAAGTCAAATAAATCGTCTAATGCTTCAATGAAATCATTTATTTTCTTCTTTTGAGTGTCACATGTGCGTTTAGCTGATTTTTGCAAGTCTCTCCAAGTCTGGTATAATTTCTCTAGTTTCGTTACGCAATGTTCTTCGTCCCGAATAGGAATACGATCTTTTTACCATATACATTTGCTGCTTTAATAACTAATCGTGCACTTTCATGCAAATTCAACTTCACTTTTTGAACTTTATAAAATGGTACAGAAAGAACTTGTCTGGGAGAAGGTAATTTGGATCCAATAATTTGGTTCGTCACATGTTGATGTCTAATGAGTCTGTTGAGTCTAATGAACAAGCGAACTTATGTTTGCAACCCGACGATAAGTTTCTGAGATACCACTTTTTTTAATGTTAAAAATCCCGGTCGAACGCTTTATATGAATTTTGAAAGTGCTGTAGTACGCTTTGTAGTTATGCTAGAAACTCGGAATAAACGTTGTAATTTTAAAGTGGTCAAAGTGTACGTGCAGGAACAAAGGAAAGTTTTCGGAGGACAGGGGCTTGCCCCGCGTATACTTACATGATATTCAGAAGTAAGTTTCTTAAGGAGCGAAGTTTCGTACTTCCCACCCCCCACCCGACTACTTACATGATATTTCCCAAACAGTTGAATGAATATAAGCATTTCTCTAAGGGTTAAAGCGAAATATAATAGTTAACCATTGAGATTCCTCTGGAACTCTGTTGTCAGTGTTGCCAGCCCATGTCAAAAATATATCTCATTAACCATGAGCTGTAGAGACATGCATGAGGTGACGTTCAAAATGTATTAGCTAGATTAGCTAAGAGTTATCGAAACATTCTTCATTAGTGTAGTAGTTCAGTGTTGTCAGTACATTCTTTAAAAATAATTAATTATTTAAATTGCTTCCATTCAGCTACATCTAGCTACGCCAAACTTGGCATAAACATTATTCGACACACGACTGGATTTTCCCGAATTTAAGCACTACAATGTTCAGTGTTGCCATCGTATTTTATAAAAATTAATGCTTGCGTTGCTAAAATGCTATCAAGGGACCGGAGCCTTTGCGATTGTAAGTAGAATCGCAGCTCTAACTTGTTACATTGCTAGAAACACAATCTGAAGTTTCGTTCACATACTTTTATATATATATATATAATCATTCATAATACTGAATGTGCTTTTCCTCATAATTTCTATTATAGTATTTAATATTTAAATTCCTTCTTCACCTAGCAGCTAGAGAGAACGAATTTTGAATAGATGTAGTGTTTCTGTCACACTTAATGTAAGCAGAACATCATATAACATCTTGTATTTAGTTAGAAATCTCCTTATCGAGGACTCTTATATCACATATTGGGGAGGATTCATAGTCACAACACTAAGATTGTTGTAGTAGGTTTTATTGTTTTTCATGTTGAATATATATCCGTGGAATTTCCGGTAAAGTAATATAAAAAATAATGAACAGGAGGAATTTAATAGGTGCAGTAAATAATAATAATAATACTCCTAGCGCCTGAAACAGACAGAAAATTACCGAAGAAGATAGCATTTCTTCAAGCAGTCAATGGTAAGAATCTGGCATATTTGATATTACTTGTAGAAAGTGAGTTTACCGTTTGATTATTCCTGCTGCGGTATTTCGTAGGTTTTAGCAATTTTGACTTTGACTAAGTGATCTCTCACAGGTTTAAAGTGCTCTTGATAAGTCTCCCTTATTCAAGTTGTTAGTAGGAGCTATCTTAATGAAGGTTACTGAAAAAGGGAATTAAGAAGAAACGAATGACAGAAAGTTCAAAACAGAATTGAGAAAGACTGAAATTGACAAAATGGAAGACAGAAAAAACTGAAACAAAAAATACGATAAAAAATTATGGGGAAAGTTTTTAAAATATGCATGTAAATAAGTTATTCCAAGGAGACATATGAATGTGATAAAAGAAAAAGATCGTAAGTATTTACTTTTTTAAACACCTACAAATTTTAGAAGTCGGTGAATGTTATGTGTAAGAATGGAAGAGGAGTCAATTTGCGTAATAATCCTAGTAATAATTGAAATCCAATATAGTGGATACTAACATAAATACTATTTGTTCATTGCAATATTTAGTTTCCATAACTTCTTAAAACTAACATGAGAACATCAAGCTCAAACTACGTATTTGCATAATGAAAGTAGATTGTGTCAAGATATGACACAAGATCTTAATTTTGAAATGAGGTTGTACCAAGCTATCTGTAAATGATTGTTTTGCATCATTTACTACTGCATAATTAACATGCGACTAACGCTGTTGTTCTGTAGAACTTTATTTCTCAATTTTCCATTATAATTATAAAGGTTGATCTGCATGCCATTGAGGTAGCCTTATAAACTAGTTATTACTCTTCTTGGAAGTGAACTTTTTCCTTCTAGTCCCAAACAACTACTTTTTTAACATTTTAAAGGGTTAACATTTACAACCTGGTTTTTGTCATCTGCGATGTTTCTTTAGAAGTCAACTTATTTTTACAAAATTTTGATACTGTCTCTATTAGCTCATGTTATAACCACTGATGTAATTCCTTATTTTTGCCCTTCCGTTTTCGTTGTAGCTACCCTCTTTGGCGGTATATTTCTGCGTGATCCACCTCGAAGCAGAGGAGATAATTCATCTAGAGGAAGGACAAACCAACAAGCAATAGACAGAAAAAAAGGAAATTTTGTTTATCACTTTTTAGTCAACGACCAAAGTGATTTCATTCTTGGTCGCTAAAATAAGCAATTTGTAATTATTATAAACGATATTGCACTAGTGACAGTTTTCTTCTTTGTGTAATAATACAGTTGCCGAAAGACAAGATAGGCTAACTTTTTAACAAAAAAGAAAAAGAAAAAATCTTAAATATAAAATTGTTTTGACACCTTATAATAATAATAATAATGAAACAATTTCGTACATGTTCTTTCCAATCATGCCAAAGATTGCACTATTATAACCGTAATAGAAAAGTAACATTTTGTATATTGCTATGTTTTCTGTATTTAATTATGTAAGATATATTTCTTTTCTTAAGTAATCATGTTTGGTGACATTCGTGAAGTATACTTTCTTACCAAGCCTTGACAATTCGCTCTTTTTTGTACATATATATGCAAAAGTAACTATCAACAACTACAAAGGTCACAATTGAGCAGATGTAATTTGTTGGATATAAATAAAGTTCAATTGTAGATCAGCTAATTATCATCTTTTTTTCTCTCCTTACACATAAGAGTACGAGGGCCAGTTTCTTGTGCTGGCAACACTACAATAAGGTCAAAGGGAATGCACAGAAACCTATTGTTCCAGTGCATCAATATGTTCGGTCTCCTTTGTGAATGACATCGGACGCTTAAAGGGGAATATTGATTGTTTTGTGTATATATGTGTTAGTTGCAGGAATTTTTCGCGTATGTAGTTTCTCAAATTGATATCTGTATGTTGAATGATGGAGAATATTTTGGATCGCCAACAAAGAGAAGAGGAAGACTATAGCTCGATACTGGCGTCATGGGTCTCCGTTGAGAGGTTAGTTTCTCATTGATTTTGCTCGTATTGTAGTCTTAAAGCTGATATATGATTTTCTAACAGAAAATATCAGTCAGAATACGTATCCATTATTCAATTACAATTAAGCATCATTGACGGGAAGAGTACGAAAGACTTCAGTATTTGTATTTTTAGGAGTGGCTTCGTAAATTCCTAATGATGCAAAAGGGAAGGATAATAGCAATTTTACTCTAATGTTTATTCGATAACACTGAGTAGGAACGAACGAGATAGAGAGTTATTTCCAAGGCGATTAAGTATTACATAATTAAAAGCTCGCTGTTAACAAGCCCGACACGTCGCGTCTGAAGAAGAAACAAGGTCACGGAAGAAATCATTTATAATTAGTTAAAATATATTAATTATTAGTATATTATTTGTATGTGTTTGCTTCGCTTTAAGTATATCCCTGGCTTGAAAAGACTTAATGCGATTGTTTCCCAGATCAGTAGAATCATTATTAAGTGGTTAAAAAGTATACTGTTGGACCGTTGAGCCTAATAGCGGCCGAGAAGATTTCCGGGCTACGAATATTTTCTTAATCGATTAAACAACATATTTTTGGAATACCCCGAAGCGACCAGGATTGAAAACTTCAAAGAATCCTGGAACCAGAGTGAAGGTGGTAGAATCCGGGAGCTTCTACTTTAGTTTAACTGAGGTTTTTCCGAAAAGCTAGTAACAAAAATAAAACCCTTTTAGTGAATGGAAGAAACCCACACATTATAATATTGTTGGGTGGAAACATCTTTGTCTGTGTGCGAAATCGCTATCTGATCAGCCACTAATAAGCCTTGAAAGCTATATACATTTTTTGTCTAGCTGAACTAATTAGAGAAGAAATGGGGCAGTTTTTGTAGATGTATAATTTGCAGATACGAGGTTCACTTTTCGTAGACGATATGCTAATTGCTGGTGACAGCAATAGTAAATAGTTGTATGCAAAATTGTTCTCTGCATTCACCTCCTACACTGTGAATCATTTATAAACTGTCATTACTGTTACTACAATTTTTAGCCATTTACAGTGATGTACACAGTATCCTTTTGCTACAAACTTAATTTGCCTTTATTTTGGAATTTATATATATATATAAAGTTCAGTATTGTGTGTACATGAAAATATGGTATGAACACATCCATAAACGAAATTACATGACATTTCCTGGCGTCTTTCACTCAGGTACCCGACAAGTGCACTGCTAAATAGTAGTCAGGTCCATAAAATACGTTTTCATAATGGAAAGCAACTGATTAGCGATGAAGTTCTGCTTATTCTCACTTGGGACGTTAAATATTGTTCTTAACATCTTTAACAAATTATACGACATGGTTTCCATGTGCATAGAATCTAAAAAGGTAGCAGTCAACCGAAGATTAGCTCGTAGATGCATGAAACACTGAAAATGAAAAAAAAAAAAAAAAAGCATTATATATGATTTTTTACTTTGCATCTATTTCGGTAAGGGTTAAGCGCGAAGTCGGTCTACTTGTAGTGTTCCGTGGTCGTTCAGGCAGCGTCACATTGCTTATTCCCTCCTTTTTTGTTCATAAAGCTGGCGACACAAGTTCGAACCCCAAAGCAAATTTCTTAACTCTGTTATTCTTTTTTCACAAAGCTCCTGTCATCTATGTTGGTATTGCATGGACGTATTAATTTGATTCCTGTCAAATGCACAGAAAGTTGTATTAAAGAAAATCTGACAACGATTACCATTCCTCTAGTAACGGTAGGTAGTACAGGAAATATACACTTCAAGGTTTAATGTGGATACAACTGTGTTAAGACCTTGTATTCATACTTAAGTTAATTTAAGTAGACTGACAAGCCTTGTTAGGTTAGCCTATTTTAGTTAATTCATAGTTTAGTTTAATAGTGATATCAATATTTCTAATAATCATACCAAAATGTTTAAAAAGGAGCAGATTAATCAAGGTCATATTCGTCTCTCTATCTGCTTTAATTTAATCGCTTGCATGAATTCTTAAAATGGAAAAAGCTAACCAAATGATAGGACCTGCCAGTTTTAAACAACAGATTAGAAACTGCTGGATAAATCGAGATCACTGAACCCAAATTTGAAGTCAGTGTTTTCTATCTGTTTCCATTTACGCGCTAGCCTCCGTTACAAATGGAGGAAACAAACTTAAGAGGTCTATTTTTAAAGGCAACTAACAGGCAGGCAGTAGCACCCCTTAGGGTGGCACCCTTGCCCCAGGCCACGCACTTTGGATATTCCGTCGTAACATAGAGAGAAAATAATGTAACTCAAATAATTAAACAAATAAATAATAATAATTTACTCGGCCAGGCAAATGTTGACTCAAACTAAGATGTGGGTCACCGCGCTTTGTATTCTATTTTTCATAAGGAAAACTATATAATGGTATTTAGCAATAAAGACTCTGTAAAACGAGAAAGATAATTAATTATATTGGTAGGTTTGTACATTTATAAATGGTTGCACTGTGATTTTCATGAAAAAATGTGTAGGTTAATAGGAAAATCGGTATCGGTAAATCTTGACTGAACAAAAAAACAGCTTTCTGACAAGTCTGATATATATTTTAATAATAAAAAGAAACTAAAATGTAACTGTTTCGGAAGTATACTACCTCCTTCTTCAGAGTTGTAGAGTGAAGTCTGAATAAGGAGGTGGTATACTTCCGAAACTGTTACATTTTAGTTCCTTTTTAACACACTTTTATTAACTCGCTTCTTGTCTGTCTGTTGTGTACAGATTTTGCAATCGAATTTAAACTAACTTCCCGATGAGCTAGAGACTTGAAACTTTAAACATAGCTCAGAACTGGACAACAATGCAATATTCAATAATTAGATATACGACAAAATAATCCAGTTAACTATAATTAATTAATTAAAATAATTCGAAATTATCCTTAAATGCACGCAACGCCGCAACTATTTTGTGAAATGTGGGTTTCCTATCTTACAGGGACTTTAATATTCCTCTATTATACATAAAAAATAATTAAAAAGTATTTTTAAAAAACACGCTTTTTAAGATGGACTAAAAAGTAAAAATAATAAATTGAATTAATCTTATGAATCGGAAAATAAAATTAATTCAATTTATTAATTTTTATTTTTAGTCCATCTTAAAAAAGCGTTTTTTTTAAATCGTTTTTAATTAATTTTTTATTATTAAAATGCATCAGCTTTGTCACAAAGCTGTGTTTATCTTTATTGAAGATGGATACAAGGCCGTATTGTCATAATATCGAGTAAACCTTATAGGCAGGTAAGACTGGCTTTTGTGAATAGAATACTTCGATCTATAGATTAAGTCATAGTCAGTAAAAACTGGTAACAGCGAATGTATTTATATCTATTTAGTTATGTTCGATTGCCGATTGCCAAGTACGTCAACAAAACGCTAATGAAGGATCAACATACAAAGGACCAATGACAGATTTCCCATGTAGGGTCACTATTGGGACATCGTCATTAGAATTTTACAACATAATGCATAGAATTCTAAGCTAGTTATAACAGAGATAAGGGGCATTATCCAGTCAAAAATCATCGATATTAGCTGTATCCAAGAACCTTACTCCTTTCAGAGCAAGATCCCAAGAATGCCATTAGGAGCATCGGTTTTCGCCGATGTACTGAAATCAATGACGGCGACTCTTATACATGATAGAAACATTAAAGCCTTACAACTAAAATAATTTAGTGATGGTAAATCGATGTGTTTGGAGGCTTTCGTGGGTGATTTAACCTTTACTCTGGTCAATGCTTACTTTCAGTATTTGGACCAAACTGAAGTTCATATAAGAAAATTGGAAAATATCTTAAATCACCTCCGACAAAAGAGAATAATCATAATTGTGGATTTCAGAAATCAGTATTGTGGGAGGCTCGCCTGACTGATAAGCGAGGTGAATTGGTGTTGCAGAATAATTTAGTAATAATGAACAAACCAGGTTTTTCGCCAACATTCAGAAACAGAACAGGTGCGAGTAGTAACATTGATGTAATATTTGCGTCCCTAAATATGAGTGGCTTAATTAGTGATTGGTGTCTCTTCGATGGGGAAAGCACGAGTGATCACAATGTCATGTTTAATTTGAAGAGGAACGTATCTCAGGAAGTAAGAAATGAGAATGTTACAGACTACAACATTCGGAAGATAAATTAGAGTAAGTTCAAGAAAAATCTTAATCTTCCGGGTGTGAACTTAGAGGAACTTGCGAAAGAAATACAGTATGAAACAACAAGGGCTATAGGTGTTTCTGCATCAAAAATGAATAGGAAGAAAGTAGTGAATGATCCTCCCTTCTGGAACTCAGAATTAGCTAGATTAAGAAGAATAATGAGATCCAGACGCAAGAGCTATCAGTGTGCGAGGCATCCGGCATTAAGGGATAGAAGACCAAGGATATTTAGAGTTGCCAATGGAATGTACATCAAGAGAGTCGAGAAAACCAAGAAGAAATGTTGAAAATCATAAATAAATAAGATGTTGGATTTGAATTCATGGAGTACTCCATACCGGATAGTATCCCAAAAGGTAAAACCAGAAATACTCTTTTCAGTATTAAAGAAATATGATTATTCGTATACTGTGGATTTGGATGAAACTTCTGAATTATTCTTTGGAAAATTTCTCCCAGATGATGAACCCCGAGATGAAGAAGAGATATTTAAAAAACAAAAAGATTGTCTCTCATTAGACCGGATTATCTAGGCAACATTGAAGAGGAAGAAATGATAATTACAAATGATGAAATGCAGCAAATTATTAGAGGATTGAAGTGTGGTAAAGCTCCTGGCCCGGATGGCTTGAGGGCCGTAATATTTAAGCAAACAATGGATTTTTGGATCCCTTACCTTGCGAGAGACTATACTGAATGCTTCAAACAGGCTGTCGCTCCTGAGTGTTGGAAGCGATCCAGACTTAATGTTATCCTCAAAAGCCCAAAAAAGGATAAAACCGACCCGAAAACGTATCTTCCAATATGCCTCTTGAACATTTTGGAAAAGATGTTCGAGTGGCTTATTTTGTAACGGATACAGAGCAGAAGAAATTTAGAAAGAAGCAGGATGCAGTATGTCTTCCGAAAGGGTTGTTCAACGGAGAATGCCATCAACGGTTTGTGCAGCATAGAAGATCTAAAGTTGTATACAATTATGTCGTTGGTTTGTTTATAGGCATAGTCGGGGCTGTAGACAACGTATGCTGGATTTTTCTATTGAATATCCTGAGAGCCATCCCAATTCCGAGGTATTTGTGGAGGGTTCTGGTCGAATATTTTAGACAAAGGAAGATTATAGTTTAGATATACCAAGAAGAACAGCATAGAAGGTGTCAACTAAAGGATGCCCCCAGGGCTCCATTTGCGTGATGGGGAACATCCTGTTTAAACCTTATCTCCTTGAATTGGACAGTAATGAATATGTTTTGGATCAAAATTTGATAGCATAAACGGATGACCTTGTGATCATAGCGGGTGCAAATACAAGAAGGGAGATAGAAACAAAGACGGATAATGTGGTGAAAACACTTTCAAACCGGTGTAGTAAAAACAAATTGGAAATATCCAGTAAAAGCAACCCCAGTAGAACACAAATGTGTTTTGAACGATGATTTTTTTTTATTTCCTTGATTAACCGTTATCGGTTGAAAAAGTACGTTTAAGTTTGAATCATATTTCAACAGACTTGATGTTGTTGATGTTAGTTCAAAGTGGATTCAACTGTTATTTTCAACTATGGTATAGATGTCCTAATTTAATGGAATAAAATTCGAAATTAAAAGTTAATTGAATGCCATTAACTATTAGTGTCCTCTTTTACATGTTGAAGACACGTTGAATTTCAATCTATATTCCAACGAAAATTTGATTTCGTTAATAGGACGTTAATGTGACGTGTTTGTAACTATTATATTGAACTGTACCCTAGGTTATCTTTCCAAGTTAATTGTATAAAAATTGTGCTTAAAAGCAAATAAAATAAAATTAACTGTGTTTCTCATATTCTCATTTGCATATTGAAAACAAATTGAATTTTAAACTATATTTCAACGAACATTTAATTTCGTTAATAGGGCGTTAATGTGAAGTGTTTTCAACTTCCCTTTCCCTTTTCAACTATGACATAGATTTCGCTGTATATGCATTTTTCTTAGGCGACACTTTACACTTGAGAAATACAAATGTAATATTGCAGCGATGGTCAAAGTGTTAAAGAAGGAGAAATGCATATAACAAAGAAAGAAGGAAAGTATTCTTTATTCTTATTCTTACATGATCGTAAACGACAGGTCTGGTTTTCTGGCGACTGCATTGAAGACTGCCTTTTACGTCTTCGTAACATAAAGAGTAGTGACTATCAAGGTTATTTCGCGGATGAATGGTAGCATGTCGAGCTACCAACGACACGTGCGGAACGTTCCAGTTTCGAACCCCTCAGCACACGGTTGGATAATTTACTGTTGGGAAATTAATTCTGTATATCATGATGAAAGCAACGGACAAAATGCAGCTTAATGTGTATACCAATAGACAGGAACAATGCTTTGTTTTGGCCAACTGAACCAGTTTCTTCAACGTCGAATAAACTATTGAACAGGCGGACATTTCGGCACATTTACAGGGTTAAAATTACGTTTCGCTTCTATCATGCGTATTTTCAACGTGTGTGTCCTACTGGGGAAGTGTGTGTTACTAAGTGAAAAAGTTAGGGGTAATCATATCATTAAATTAAACAACAAGTCTGCAAGTAGAGTTCACTCAATAAATTATCTGGGAGTGAAAATCGAGGAAGAATTAAAGTTCAATGTACAAATGGAAAAAGTTGCACAGAGGACATTGAAAACGATTAATTGGATTATAACACTTATAGCGTTGGTTCGGGTCGAGAGAAGGATCCACAATCTACATTGAGGACCCAGAATAATGACAAAACGTCACTTAGAATAATACATAATGTTGGGAGATTTTTAATGTACAGAGAGGAATTCTTCAAGGAAGGTAAGGTATGATACAATATGTATATTTCAAAATGAAACATCCGATATTCTAGTATGCCCCATGAATTCGATGCTTTATACTTCTTTATTACAGTCTTTGCAAATTGCATACAAGAAGCGATTTACATTTATGATATACGTATGAGGCATCAAACATGAAATTAGCAAGAATCAGCTCGTTTTGCTATTGTGACATGTAATTGATTTCTTAATATGATATTCAATTTTTGTCCTCTGAAAAACCACTAATTGTAATATATATATATATATCATCATCATCATCATATTCAGCCGTTTTCTATCCACTGCTGGATGAAGGCCTCCCCATTTTCTTTCCACATATCTCGGTCTACTGCTATTCTCATCCATCTAGCTCCTGAAAAACGATTGATTTCATCTACCCATCTTGCATTCGGACGTCGTCTCGGTCGCTTCTTTTCTCTACGAATCCAATGTAGTACATTTGTCGTTCACCTTCCATCTGTTCGTCTAGCTATATGACCGGCCCATTTCCACTTCAGCTTCGTCGCAGTCTTGATTACATCCTCTACCTTGGTGCGCGAATCCATTCATTTGTCTTCATGTCCCTCCTGGTTATTCCTAGCATGCATCTCTCCATTGCTCTTTGTGTGACTCTCAATCTTTGAGTCGTTTGCGCATTCAATGTCCAAGTTTCACAGCCGTACATCATCACAGGTAAGACACATTGATTATAAACTTTACGCTTCAGACACATTGCTAGTTTGCTTTTGAAAATAAAGTCTAGTCTTTCAAACGAACTCCACGCCATTTTACATCTTCTATTTATTTAATCGTCAACTTGGCATTCGATGTTTTGAGCAGGCCTAGGTAAACATACTCATCAACTATGCCTATTGTCTCTCCGCTAATCTTTATTTCCCTTTTTGCAGCATATTGATTGTATATGACCTTTGTTTTGCTTAAATTCATTTTAAGCATTCTGGTTTGTAGTTCTTCCGCATTTGAAGCAAACAGGACTATGTCATCAGCGAATCGTAGGTGATTAAGATATTCGCCATTAATTTTAATTCCAACTTCATCCCAGTTTAAATTTTGACACACACTCTCCAGGACCGCACAAAACAGTTTTGGGGAAATTGAATCTCCTTGCCTTACCCCCATTCCAACTGAATTTTTTTTTTACTTTCTTGATGTAGTTTAATGACAGATGTGGCAGTCGAATAAATGTTTCGCAGTAGCTTGATGTACGGATTTTCGATACCTTGATATTCAAGTGATTTAAGTACCGCTGACAAGGAGATCGAATCGAAAGCTTTTTCGAAATCTATGAATCCCAAACATAGTGGAAGTTCATATTCATTA
>JAGDQP010005395.1:0-78576 GCA_022664845.1 Lepisma saccharinum
GAGAGAGAGAGAGAGAGAGAGAGAGAGAGAAAGAAAGATGTGAAAAAATAGGATGTTAAGAATGTACCACCATGTAGTGAACCTCAAAAGTAGGAGAATGTTCGTTTCAAGAAATTTTAAACCAGATACTGTAGTTCTTTTGGAGTTAGAGGCGTACAAAGAGAGCACAGAATTGTCATAAATGACATGTCCAAAAGTACAGGTCGTGTTGGCTTAGCAAATCGCAATCTAACTTGTACACAATACATATAATTATTTGGTATGATGTCTTTCTGTTATCTCGTGGTTCTCTAAATTATGCTGAAGGATTACACAAGCTTTCTTTCTCCAAATTGATGAATATACTGGCATGTCATGTTTTGGCGCATATTTGTACTGTCATGTTGGTTATCTAACTATTTGGCGTACAGTGAAATAATTCTCCTGGAGGAAATAATTATTATTTGCTATATCTCCAACCTCCATTTACTTTTGTAGGTGTCTGTACGTCAAATACCTCAAGAATCTCGCTTGGACTCTCTCAATTTTTAGGAGATTGACTTTGGAGTGTGGAGTTCAAGCTAGGTTTCGTATTCCAACTTGGAACGAATATAGGAATAAAATAATATTTTAAAGAGTTTTTAATTATTTGAATTCACGACCAATTCTAATAATAAAGCCCAACTTCCTACATGCATCATTTACTATGTTGTCAATGTGAGAATCAAACGTTAGCTTGGAATCATACAGAACACCTAGATCCTTTACAGTTTCCATAGTTGGGAGGGTGACTTCATCAGTTAAGTAGAAAAAATGAATCGGATTCTTCCGTCTTGTGTAAGTCACAACTGAACATTAGCTAACATTTATTTCAAGCAAATGATTCTAACACCACTCAGTAACATTGTTTATGTCACTTTGAAATAGTTCACATTCCTCAGGTGAGTCAATTGATAAATAAAGTTTAAGATAATCCGCGAAGAGTAGTTTATTGGAGTTCTTAATATATTCTGGCAGATCTTTTATAAATAAAATGAAAAGCAAGAGACCCTTACATGAACTCTGTGTTACTCCTGATAATTGAGTATATTCAGTAGGTTTGTACCCCTTATAGATTACTTGCTTTCTAAGTATTATGAGAAAAGTCTGATTAGTTGCGAAGTAAAATTTAACTGACTTAATTTTTTTTAATAGAATTCCGTGACTGATCTTATCAAATGCCTTAGAGAAATCTGTATAAATGACGTCAACTTGACCTGCTCTCTCAAGTGTACGAGCAATGCAATCTGTTAATATTCGTTACTGTAGACCTTCCCTTAACAAAGTCATGTTGAAATTCTGTGATGATCTGCCTGACATGATTATAGATGCGTTGATACCAAATAAATTCAAACAGTTTTGCAAAGACATTTAGTATGGCCACCGGTCTGTAATTACTCACATCTCTGTTACTACTAGCTTTAGGAGTGGTACATACCTTCGTTATTTTCCATTTGTCAGGAAATACAGAGGTTTTGATAGCCAAATTAAACAAAATACAAAGAGGTAACACAAAATATTCATTTCATTCTTTTACGATATAGTGGGGTACGCCATCCAATCCCATAGATTTCTTGGATTTTAGACGTTTGGTGGCCTTATCGATTTCTTCTATCTGCATGGTTGAAAGAGAAAACGCATCTAAGATATTACCCGCAAGAGACATTCCGTTACTAAAACGTATAGTGGACTGTGCATTTCCGCAACTGAACGTTGACTGAAAGTAGCTGGCAAATGCAGTTGCTATTTCCGAATTGCTAGTTAAGTCACAATTGCTATACAATAATTCATCCGTTCATCGAAAAAATACAAGTGGGAATACAAACTTTTTGCCCAATGATAAGGCAAGTATATTCTTCACATGAGAAAAAGGATCAACATCCATGGTATAATTCTTATCTGGGCAAGATAAAATCCAATTGATGCTAGTGATATATTCAATTACAATTGGGAAACTCCTCAGCTTTACTAAAATTTAAGAGTATAAAGGAAAAGTATAAAGTGGAAATTATCAAAGCTATTCTGAATATAACAATGTTATTATTAAGAACTCCAACATTAAAAACGCTGCGATGTGGCAAACAATAAAAAAGAATTCTGTAGTTGTGAAATATTTTGAAAAGAAAAAATTGAAATTTTGCCCGACACATTGAATGAACACTTTGCCAAATCGTGTCTGATGAGTAATATGCCTCTCCACATGCCACGTGTATACTCTCATGGGTCTCAAATGTTATGCTCCGATGGATCCGTTAAGCTAACTAAATCCCAACTACATTTCCAGACACTACTCCTGTAAATCTTGTCCTAGTTGTTAAAGATAAGAAGTGTATTCGATCAGAGGACATATTTGGATTATTCTCATTTCTTCTAAAAAATATAGAAATTGTGTTATTTAATAGATATATCAATTAGTAAGGGCAAATTTCTGGAAATTCTTTAAAATATCCATCATTGTTTCCATTTACAAGAAATGAAATAGGAAGGACCCAGGTAATTATAGCCCCATTGCTTTGGTACCAATACTATCCAAGATTGATGAACACGTGAAAAAATTACAACTTTGTAATTATTTGGATAAATATAACTTAAATCATGAATCACAATATGGATTTAGAACGGGGCTTGGCACATTGGATGCAGTAGAGAAAGTTGTGAGTAAAGTTTATAGTAATTTTGAATGTAAGAAATTGACATCTGCCTCACTTCTAGAGCTTAGTAAAGCTTTTGACACAATCTCTCATATAATATTACTTAGAAAATTGCAATTATATGGTATACTAGATAAAGATTTGAATGTTTTAAAATATTATTTACTTAATCGTAAGCAGGTAGTAAAGGTAATGGATTGTTATCTGGAGTAGTTATAGTAAATAGAGGAGTACCACAAGAATCAATTCTTGGTCCGTTATTGCTCATAATTTATATGAATGATTAACACCATGCACTTTAAACACCTCCAATTTTATATGCGGACGATACAATTATTATATCGACTAATGTGAATCTAATGACATTTCAAGCTGATATAAGCGAAGAACTTAGGTTAACTAAAGTATGGCTAAAACGAAACGAATTAATGCTTAATGAAAGGAAAACGGAAAATATTATCTTCTCCATGGTCAACAGGGATGTTAATTTTAATAATACAAAATTTATAAAATTATTAGGGATTCTATTGGATTGTTTATTATTCTGTAGTGAACATATTGATTTTTGTTATTTAAAAACTTGCAATGAGTGTTTTCATCATCTGTAGGTTGAGACGACGTCCCTCCCGATTATTTGAAGATGGTATATTTTGCCTTTTTTCACTCTTACGCAAGTTATGGTATACTTCTCTGGGATTGTTCACCAAGAAGAAAAGATGTATTTTGATGGCAGAAAAAGGACATAAGATTATTGACTGGTCTATCATTTAAGGATTCCTGTAGAGGTCATTTTAAAGAAAATAATTTCTTAACTGTTCCTCGCTTATTTATATTTTATACAATTTATTTGTAAAAACACATTTGAATGAATTTCAAAATGGCTCAATGATTCATTCAAATGATACAAGAAATAGTCAGTTACTCTTAATTCCAAGAATGAGACTTTCAAAACTATCAAACTCATATAAGGTGCAGGGTGTATAGTTCTATATATGTTACCATCTGATGTCAAAGATTTACCGTATCAAAAATTTAAGAGTACAATCAAAAAAATAATTATATGAAGCGAAGGATGAAATTGGACTGCACATTTGATGAAATTGAACAGCGTTTAACAAAATTAGTGCATTAAGATCAAATTTTGTAATTGTAATTCTAGTATTTTAATGTATATGTGGCTTATTATTTGACATTATCTGATACCATTTTTATTGGTTTAATGTATCTTTTAAAACAAAAGATGCCGAGTTTTGCTGTTTACGAAACTCCACAGCGCACAGGGATTAGAGTGCATTGTCACTTCAGAAATTGTTATGTACTCATTATAAGCATTCCTAATTTGAATTCAGTTCTTAAACTACAAAACTCGCTCATATGAAGTGCAAAGTTCTATCATACCTATTTTTCACATGGTTAATTGAGTTTAGCTGAAAATAGGAAATGAAATTGAGCAAACTTTGATACGTACTTGAAGCTTTGGGTAAATCAGATCGACTAGGGGATGACTAGGATAGATTGAAGTCCCCGATAATGAGGATAGTGCAACCTGGAACGCAGTCCCCGATAATGAGGATAGTGCAACCTGGAACGCATTTAGAGTCAATAAACTGAACGTCTTCGGTACAAAATAAACAAAACAGACATAGAGGTAATTTTTCCACTCATTAGTTTACACAGTAAACAGTCCAATCCCGGGTAATTTATACCAATCCTGGTATTAGATCTTCTTAACTTTGCACTTGTTACCGTTAAATCTTTCCTTGCTAATGTTGCATCTATTTTATCATTAACCTTTGGGTTTAATTCACTATCATCTCTAACATCTTGTAGCAATCCTTTAGTGAAATATAATTGGTGACGATGGTAAACTCTGTCTACTCCATTCTGAAGGTATTGAATCGAATCTGTTTGGATATTCGTCCTAATAAAAAAACGAGGTTGTTTGGATCTGTGATTTAAAACCCATACATTTTATTAAGTAGATAATTTATGGGAATACACTTATTTTTAGTGTTACTTTCGGTTTGTTTCAATAGATTAAACTTAGTTCTTGGAGTGTAGGTAACATGTTCGATAAAGGAGTTTTCTTAGATGCTGTGGAAACCATATTAATAAGAGAGTGTACTATCCCTTTTAACCATTTATGTATGAGACCTTGGTCTGCTCTGTATCCATTTTGTAACTTTTTTTTATTTAAAGCATATTTTATAGTTTGTACAGATTCCGCAACTGCACCGTTACTGGCGGAATGGTATGGTGGCGAATGTAGAAGATTAATCCTTCTTAGTCTACAAAATTTACGAAACAAATTATCCTTGAAATGGCGTCCATATCAGCAACTAGGGTTTTAAGATAACCATACTTTTGAAAGAAGTTTTCTAAATAAAAACACGTCTTATGATCAGTTCATTTTACAACCCAAGCATTTATTAGCTTTGTGTAAACATCAGTACATATCAATAACTTTACGCGCTTCCAATCGGCATGATTAACATGTATCCTGTCTAATGGTTGTAATGGTTCCGGCCAAGGCTTGTAACAATTCACTGGAGATTTATTTCTCTTAGCTAAGCATATTTTACAAGTTTCTACAAGATTTTTTATGTCACTTTCCATGAGTGGCAACCACACCGACTCTTTGGCATTAATATAATTTTCTTTTCTCACCAATGATTACTATGTAGAATGTCTAAATATTAATTTCGTAATGAAGTTGGCAACACTATTCGTTGGCCCATCCAAATACAATTATTTTGTATACTATTTCTATAACGAACTTCGAAGAAATTTGATAGTCCGGTATTTGAGACAGATTTGGTTAGTTTCTGCGGCCATCCTAAAGTACACCACTCATAAACCTGTTAAAGTAATTTACCATTGGACAAAGCATGTTTCACTTCTAAAAATGTGATCTGTTTTTCTCCTATTTTTAATATAAAACTTGACGACTCCTCACTATCACCAGTTTCTTCAGCTAGCGGCAATCTAGACAGAAAATCTGCTACTCGCACTGACTTCGAGTATACAAATTCCAAATCGTACGAGGCTACTAGGACTCACCATCTTTGTAAGCGAGGTGATGCTGTAGTCGGGATAGCCTTTTCTCCAAAAGGTAAATTGACCGGAATTGAATCAGTCATGACAGTTACTTTCTTACCATAGCTTTAGTTATGAAAATGTCAAGGCTAAAATAACTTCGAGCTCATACTGTGCGTATAACTTTTCGGCTTTAGATAACGTAGCAAAGGCACAAATTACTGTTTTCAGTTGACCATTAACTCTATTAAAGAGAATCGTCCCTACATCATCCGCACTGACATCTGTCATTATTACAATCTCCTCATGTGGTGAAATGGATGTAAAGTTAGTGCATTTTTGACTGATTCTTTGAGATCTTCCTACTATTTGATCTGTTGATCGGTCCAAGACCATTTGGTATTTTTGCTCGGTAAACTGTATAAAAGACTGGTTTTAATGACAAGTTCGGAATGTCTCTGTTAAAAAAATTATCATACCGAGGAAAGATTTGAGCTTAGAGACATTGGTAGGTTGACAGTCTAAAATTGGTTTGATTTTGTCCTTGGATATCTATATTCCTTCCGATGATATTTCCAAGTCTAAATAAGTAATTTTCTTTTTAAAGAAGACACTCTTATCACGTCTGACTTTGATATTATGTTGTTTGAACTTTTCTAAAACTTTTTCTACTCTTTGTGCACATTCTTTGGAACTACCGTAGATTAGAACATCGTCCAAATAGCAAATAATACCTACCTGTTGGTCCATAAAATGTTGAAAATTTTGGACACTATTATTGAGCCCAAATGGGAGTCTCTTCTGAATACATTAGTCCCAAAGAGTGCTGATGTCCAAAAACTTCTGAGACTCCTCGGCCACTTCTAGTTGTAAATAGGCGTTTCTGACATCTGAGACTGTAAAACACTCTGCATCTTATAATTTATGGAACACTTTGTTAGAGGGTACGTGATTTTATCTGATATCTTGTTTAGAGTATTCTTCAGATCTAGGCATAATTGGATTTCGTTATTTTTCGCAGAACTACAAGCGGAGTTGACCATTCGGTATACTCTACAGGTTCAATAATGCCTAATTTCCGAAGCTTACTTAGTTCTGCACGCACTTTATTTTGCAGTTGGAACGGAACATTGTAATATGTTCTGAATATATGGTGTTCTTGTGGCTGAATTTGTAACTGGACTTTATATCCTCTCACAGGTGTTGATAAATCTTCTGGAAACACATCACTGTATCTTGATAATGTTATTGTTGTATCTGCATCAGTTAAACAAAGCTGGTTATGTTTGTATCTGATTGTGACTTCAACATATTTACTTTCCAATTTGGCCAAAGTCTGATTAACAACGTTCGCCTTAAAATTGGGAAATTCAACTTGTTTTGAATCACAATTATAGGTAAGTAATGTAAACTCACCGAGCAATGAATAAAATTAAATTTAATCATAAAATTCAAAATAATTGAAAAAATTAGAATTTAGTACATTTTTATATATTTCTTGTAAATTGTTCTATAAAATGGAAATAAAACCGCCACCATGTTTCGATGAGCATGGAACAGAGTAACAGCTAAAGAACACTGATGCAATATAATGCAATACATGACGTCAATCGACAAGTTATTCACCTTTGAGCAAATTGCTATACTTCTTATGATGGAAACGTAGCATTTCGCCTTATATAACAAGAGGAAGTTCCACGTAAAGCCATGTCAGACCCTACCACACATACATCAATACCGGAAGAACACGAATTGCTATATAAGACCGATCAGCAAATCGTCTATGGTTGCCTGTCCGACATCGAGATCCAGAGCGTCAACTACACTCCAGACCGCTCGAGAAGGAAGATACTTTTTATTATTTTTATTCATCTTATTCTTTTTGCTGTGAAAATTCAAAGGCTGTTCAAACTTAGAATCTTCTTGAACATCTAACTTCAACATACTTTCAGGTATGAATTGGGATCTGTCTTATATTGCGATTTCAAGCGTCTGACATAGGCTAGGCTATATCAGTGTCACCCCCAAATAATATATGTTTAAAGTTAAATAACTTCGATAGAATTCGTTTACTTTGCCCATCGTCAGTAAATGTGGTGTGTAAAAATGTAATCATGTTACATTCAATTACCGGTATATCGGTAACAAACTCCTCTCGTAACTGTATTTTACCGCTCTACCATCCCTTTAGAATGGTTCCAAACACCCATGATCAACGGATAGTTTTTTCTACGCCCGTTCACATGGTGCTAAGTCGCCAAGTTCGAATACGGTATGTTTCCCGGCTTTTTCAAGATTTTGAACCAATTTTTTTTGTAAATTTCACTTTAAAATTTAGATAAAATGCAACTCATGAACTCAGTTAAAATGGAATTATGGAGGAAAAGAACAGCTACACTTGCTGCTGATTTGACAACACTACAAATACGGTTTCAAGTTCCGAAAGATCTTCGATATTCAGTTTTTCCGCCAGAAAATGAAGAACTTTTTCGTCAGTCACTGCAAAAACGTTCAGAAATAATAACAGACTACTGGAAATTTTCCGATTTTTGTTCCTTAGTGCAGAACAATGCAACATAGTTTTTAACTGCTGCTATATCTGAAGTTAGATATAATTTCAAATTTAAAATTGAACTCCAAGACCGAACTATGAAATTCATAGTAATTTTGTAGCAATATTTTTTTAACAACCAAAGAACCCGTTGAAGTTCTAAAATGAACAATTCTACGGGAAGAGAAGGGATTAGCTCGGATTCAAACGCGGAACCTAGGGATAGCAATGTTATAATGTTATCCGATGTGTATGTAAATGCGATATCATCACGCAGAAGAAAGACACACAACTACTGCATTCACATACAACGGAGAGAAAACAGATATGCTTTGCTCGACGAGAAGCACGTATGTCTTCCGCATCAACAGAACATTCCCACGGGAAGACAAGCATATAAACAACGTTATGTTAGCACACTTTACTTAGGTTTTCGAACCCAAGACTTTCAAATCCAGTACATGAAAATACAAATTCCGTGTTTTGCTTTAGAAGCAAATTTTCAAGTGCAAAATAAATTTGGTCTGGACATACACTTTAAACAGCAATTTGAAACCTAAACGTATTATTTGTATCAAGAGACAGAATTACATCTGTTTAGAGATTGTAATTGTCCTATTAATTTATTTAATTCGAAACTATTCCAAATTTTGCTCAGTTATAAAATTAATTACAACCAACTGTAAATTTTAGCCAAAATTGAACATCTAAATTTTAATTTATCAATTCTAGTAAATTTTAAATATAATTTCATATAAGTTGTGTGTAACATTTTGAGACAATGCTTTATGCAATATTTTGGAACCGCGCGTAAAGTCGACTTCCAAATATAATCACCTGAATATGACAAATTTTGCTATGTAAAGTGCATACCCATCATAAATGAAACCTGTAAAGAACATTGAAACTTTTTAAAAATCGACTCGTGGGAGGGGAAATATAATCAATTCATGTGGAAAAGTCCTATACTAGTTTTAGTGTGGGGGGAAAGGCATTTCTATTTTCCTACTCCTGTCTACATGAATGGGGTATACATCCGCCGTACAGAGATACAATGTGGATAACCCAGTAATGTTTTTGAAGTTTCAGGAATATGCAACCATAACGCTGCAACCTGAAAGAAAATCGCTAAGCGACACCAAGTAACGTTATATGTTTGAGACAATGCGATTTATGTTCGATTTCATTCTTAGGCACCCAAATATTCAACGACAATTTTAGTATGTAAGATATTAACTATTAAAAATTGTTTTCGAGCAAATAGTATTTAAGAAACCCCATGTTGCAGAGCGCATGGAGAACATCTAGTTTGTAAGATAAACGACGAAATAGCATAACAGCACACTCAACGTTTCGAACTTCAATCCATACAGACATCGCAGTTCAACAGAGAATTTCAACATTTTTTTCGAACAGAACTTCAAAATCCACCAGATTCTTCAGTTTCTACCAGAACTTCACGAACATTGATGAATCTCAGTGCACCAAGAGTGGATCCCATATGCATTAGTTTGGCACAAAAGTGAAACCCACATACATCAGTTTTGACCCAAAAGAAACCCCATGTACTGCAGTTTTGACTTAAAAGTGTATACTTCGTGTTTAAAAATCATTCCCCATTTCGATCCCAAAAGTGTACAATAAGTGTTTAAAATTCAATTCTTCATAACTTCATATTTCGACCAGTGATACTAAATATCCTTGGACATCCCGGACAGTATTCTTCATATACGCTAGACATTCTTCAAGTGATTCATATCAATGTGAAAATGACTTTGAGACATTCTATTTACATCTTTTTTCCTTCTAAATATTGCACTGATAATACGTCAAAATTTTACGAACATTATGAACTAAATAGTGAATATTGAAGTGATAACAGTGTAATACCAATATTTACCGACCTGAATTTGAACTTGAACTTATGTCACTACACCACGGTGTTGTGTTCGGATATTTTTATCGAACATTAAGATTAATTCCAACTAGTGCAAACTTTCACCTTCTTTTGTGAACTTCGAACTTTGTTAAAACTTTCACACTTCCATAGTGATATTTTATAATTTGGACACTTTTCAATTCTTCGCAACACAAAATTTTACGTATTTCTTCACAGGACATATACTTTCTTCTATTTTTCGAAGTGACGTAAAACAAATTGTTGACACACATAGAATGACCTGGCCAGGTCCCATTAAGGTTGTAAAAGTACATTTATCTTTTGTATTTTTAGCTTTTAAGCAATAATCTATGTAATCGATATTATGATGTATATGTGTATGTGAAAAGTTGTTTCTATCTAAAGGATCTGTAGTTGTATGTATTAACTAATTATGTAATGTTTCATTCTTTTAATTTCATGTATTAAGCACAAAATGGACAGGGAATTTTAGTGGAACTGACCATACATTTTTCAGCTCTGTTGTTTTGAGGGAAGAAAATATCATTTTTTGTCTCCCTCTCTCGTCCCTGTTTGCTTCTCGGAGGTCTTTTCGAAAGCTGCAGCTGGGAGTTCCGAAGGTTATATAAGCGAAGACAAGGCCTTTGTTGTTAGGAAATTGAACCGTGTCGTTGAGAGTGTGGAGTAGACGCGCGCGGTGGTCGACTCGTAATGCAGGAGTTGGATTATTCTGCTTTCATTACAGACGAGTAATTATTTTCATAAGACTTAAAATCGGGAAATTATATCGGATAAGCCATGACCCGATCTTGTGTAGAACACTATTCGAGTGTTTATTTTTTTGCTGAAATTTGAATACTCTAGCTCGTAAGTGTTTGTGGTTCGAGTTCCAGAAGCAGTCTAGAACTGCTTCTAGTAAAAACATCTCCAAGGTCTTGTATTCCAATGTTTTCGATAAGTATAGTAAATTAGGTTCTATACATTCTTTCCCCCCACCGAGGACAATTACACCTAGTATAAGGGCTGGTAGCGAGTCGAGATAATTAGTGTGGGTGGGAGGAACGCCGAGAGACCCAGTGGTCACAATTTCGCTTAAATTTTAGGACGTTTCTCGCTAAACTAGCGAAATTTAACTAACTTTGGCAGTATCGTTGAAATTGAAAGTCTAGCCTGAAGTCATTTAATTCACTTCAACTTTTAGCTTTAACGTTTACGAGATCGCAAGCACGGAGAGCAAAAATGGAAGACATGCTAGATAGAAATTTGATTACCCAGGTGTTGGGAATTTGTGGCGCAGATCTCTCTAATGATAGTATCTTAGAAGATAAGATTAGATAATTGAGTAATTCGACTAGGACGGCGTCGACATCAAGCGTAAACGGGGACGATGTCAATGCAGAAAATAGCGCCACTAGAAATACACAGCAATGTAATTCTAGGTTGAAAAATATTTTAGAAGACTTGAAAACAGACTTACCTAGGTTATATGGCAAGGTCAAAGAAGAATATACATTTGATATTTTCGAAGCTTTGACAGATTTCTGAGTCGAAATGGGTTAACAGGGGAACAGATATTAGCGGAAATTGTTCCACGAACCCTGAAAGCAAGCGCCAGAAAGTGGTTCTTGTTCTCTTCTCCTTTCAATTCTCTTTCTCTGTTCCGACTAGCTATCCTTAGGCAATTTTTCTCATTTTCGTATGAAATGAGCTGTGAAACATCCTCCATTCGTGTTATCAGAAAAAGAGTGAAACTTTTTCGGAATTCATTCGGAGAATAAATAAGATTTACCCACGTATGGAAGAACAGGTGGAAGACAAAGTTAAGGTTAGCTTCTTGATGCAAAGATCTCATCAAATATATAGAAACTTCTTGTTTGAAAAGGAGTTCGATAACGTAAAAGACTTGGACCAAGAAGTTTTGAAAATTCAAGCACACCTGATCAGTGATGCAGTTTACAGCTCCGAACACGAAAATTTCACCCAGAAACAAAATCCACTTGCAACCTTGCAAAAAGGAGAACCCTTCAGAAAAAAGGCGGAATTACATGTAAAAAAGTCTTGATCTTACTTTCTTTAATAGACAGGCAGGCAACAATGGAAACACATTTCAGGGGAAAGAAAACCAGTCTGTTTTACATGTAACAGGGTTGGCCACATAGCTAATCGCTATTTTGAAAGCAGTAAAAAATCAGGGCCTGAGACTTCTTCGGTTACATGAAAATCTGGTGGCAAAGTAAAGGTAAAGAAAACAGGTAGGTTGAACCACTTATCGCGGTTCATTTACGAGGATTGCGAGGATGCGCCGAAACAGGGTCATCTGTAACTCTAATATGTTCTTTCTCGAAAGTATTACAAAGACGAGAAGTCCCTATAAAAGAGGATAGAATGGGTTTTGATGGCTTGGAAAATTGCTGGCCCAAGGGAAGCAAAAACTGAAGTTTCTTTTAAAGTAAGCGTTTATGTAAGGGGTAGAAAAGTACCTGTCAAATTCTAGTTTCTTTCCAGTCTTTCGCATACATTGATCGGAAGAAGGACTTTTACTAGAGATGCTGCTCTTTGCTTGAATGTAGCTAGAAATTCGTCGAATTTTGTAAATAACAGTGAAACATATAAGTTTGACCCACCCTTTTTCCGGGTTACTACGGCCCGGAAATGGAACAAGGTAGAGAAGGAAGAAGCGTTTAAGCCGTTTTTTGTAAAAGACTTGCTTCCTCATCGTCGCGAAGAGGTTAGGCAAACATTACAAAGATATGCAACGAAGGATCTAACTAACAGGGGCGATGAACACACCCTAGAAAAGAAAGTCAGGGAGAACCTATCGCTCGGAAAAGTAGAGGTACGAATAAAATTGAGGGAAAAATTTGCCTGTACACATCTGGTTCAAAAAACGGGTCTGTCAAGCCTCTCCACAGAGAGAGAACAAACACAGAGATGTCGTTAAAGCGCAACTATTAAAGTGTGAAATATACGGTACTGTTTCAACGGCATTGTTGGATACTGGAGCGTCCCTTAACGTTGCAGGCGAAACTATAGCTAAACAATAGGTTAAAAACGGAGCTAAGATTAGATATTTAAATTTATCTATAAACACGGCCAATGGTGTAGCGTATACCGTTGATGAAATTACAGCTGTTGTGAAGCACCATGGATTTGCAGTGAAGCCGAAAATTTCGTTATGAAAAATCTAATTAGAAATGTCATAGGAGGACGTTCTTTTTACATGCAACAGGAATGGTTCTAAACATTAGAGAAGGAACGTGGACACATGGTTTCATGATGACGTGCATTAACTTTTTGAACCAGATTGTGAGGATGTACCTATAGTAGAGGAAGAAAATTCCTAGTTGCAATGTAAACTAGTAGATAAAGATGACGGTGAGATGGGTTCCGAAGTAGAATATCCTGGGAATATTCCAGATTTTTCTTAGTCAGAGAATTGTGTAAAAAGTGAGGAAATTTTATGGGCTTTGCAGAGAGAAAACGATCCCAAGAGGGTAGTTTTCGAAAAGCTATTATTAGAGGATTCAGTTTTAGACAAAGACTGGAAATCGAAATTGTTTGCCTATACAGATATCTTTTCAAATTATTTGAAAACTACACATTTGATACAGTTTCGAATTGATGTAAGTTCTACAAAACCATGGACTACTCGCTTGCGTCCTATGACGGAGGAAAAACGTAGAATTCTAGAAATTTCTAGTTGACATACTGTGAAATGGACTTATTAGGCCCAGTGTCTCGATATAAACCAATCACTTAATCCTGCATAAGAAAAAAGGATTCTAATTACAAGTCCGTTCTCGATTTAAGAAATATGAATAAAGTAACTTTACCAATGAGCTATAGGCTAGAAGACTTTCAGGGCATCCTATCTTTTATGGGAAATAAGGTTGCTTTTCATGTGCGACATCTGTGATGCTTACAACTCGATAGAAATAGATGAAAGTTCAAGGCATTTTACTGCTTTCTTAACTAAATTCGGAAAATTTGAGTTCAATTCGACCCCATACGGCTGCCGTAACGCACCTTTTGTGCTTGCTCAACTTACGAAAATAGTTTTCGGTGAAGCTAATTTCCAATTTGCTATATCTTTCTACGATGATGTTTTGGCCGTGTCTATGTCGATTGAGGAGCATTATGAGCATGTGAAGTTCATATTGCGAAGATTTAGAGAAGCAAATCTTTGAATTAAGCCTTCGAAGCTCAAAATTTCTGTACTTAATTTTGAATCGTTTGGGATATAAAATAGAAAATGGCAAAGACGAGAAATTGAAAAACGATTGCTCAATTACAGCAACCAAAAACAAAGAAACAGCTTATGACCTTATTAGGAGTGTATAACTACTTTAGGCAGTCAGTACCATATATAGCGAAATTAACAGCACCCTTCACTAGCATGCTGAAAAGGACGTATTGTTTCGTTGAGACACACCTTCTGAGTAAGCGTTTCTAGAAGTCTAACGAATTTTATTAGAAAATCCAGTTTTATGTCTTCCAAATTTACGAAAAGACTCATTTGTTCGTTGACACGGGTGTCATAGCTACGGGTTTTGTCTTTCTCAGAAATCAGATGAGTGAAAGATGAATGAGATTTATTTTGGAAGCAAACAACTTAATGCTACTCAGACAAGGTATGATGCTACAAAACGGGAACTTTAGGGAATTTTTATTTCTTTTGAGGTTTCAAAAGTATTCGTTGCTTTCAGAAGGAGAAACATATAAGAACACAGACCGCAAAAGTGTGTTGTCTACAATAAAAGCAGCCACTGTTTCAGCATTAATGGCGAGATGGGTCTCCCGTATTCTCGTTTTCGGCTAATCGTCCGTTTTCTGCCGGAAAACGCTTATATGTTGATTTTTTATCTCGATTGTAGCAGAACTTCATAGACCCAGAGAGGGTTGTAGGGGACAAGCGGATGTAAGACGATTATCCATTGGAAGTAGAAGACAATGATGGATTTTTGAAAATCGAGGATGAAAATGGCGTGTTCATCGATTTAGATAACATTATGACTATGGAAATGAACGCACTGGAAGTGTATGACAGTCAAGGTCTAAAAGAAGAACGGATCAGAAGGAAGGAAGGAGAAGAGAAACGAATATGAAATTTGGGTAGATCTCATCATTATTCTGAAAAAGAGAAGAGTGTTGTTTGAGATATTGACTATGGTACAGGTGGGTTCTGAACCTTGCATATATGACTTTGTTAGAGTCGTCGCAAGTCTGGAAGCACCGCGTCAAGCACAAGAAGAAGATCTATTCTTGTCTACATTGAAAAAGCTTGTGAAGAATCAGGAATTAGAGATAAATGTAAAAGAAAAGAATCTTTACATGAAAAACTTTGGTAAACTATTTTTATATGAGCCAGTCTAGTAACTGGACTTCGGCCCGTCACGATACGCAAAAAAATCCACATCCATGCCCCTGCTGGGACTAGAACCCTCGATCTTAGAGCCAATGACCTACGGCCGCAGACCGCTCGGTCACCCGGCCGGTCTTTGCAGGAAGTACATTAAGGAAACCAAATTAGGAAAAGAAAATATTTTACTTAGGATGAATAAAATAATCGTCTTTAGGAAAATAGGAGTCATTTGGCTTCCAGAGGAATTAAGCAAAGTATCATGACACTTTGTAGAATGTGCACCCAGGTATTAGAGCTACATTGTTTATCATCAGTAAACAGTTCTCATGATTTTCTCTAAGATTTGACCAAATTCAGTATATAAATTCCTGTGAGATTTGTCTGGATTATAAACCTAGGCCGGGGAAACAGTTTGGTTTCTATAATAGTAGGCCCTTTATTTACCTAGTGATGGGTTTATATACGGCCCTCCTGGGGCCATATTGGGTTAGTTCTAAAGGAAGATACAGGTATTTACTGCTCACCATCGATGCATATAGTAAGTTCCTGCGTTTCTTTCCTTTCCGGAAAATATCCGCTCGTGCGACATTCAATTGTTTAAAACAAGTTTTTTTGTAAGTTTGGGTTTTATCCAGTGATTATTGCTGATAATCATAGTGCGTATAAAAATAAAATGTGGGACGCAGCTTTGAAGTCATAAGGGGCTTAAGGGATTCATACGACTCGCCTGAGAACACCCGAAAATGTGGCGGAAACCGCAGTAAAGAAGTGTAAATTGTTTTTGGGGATGTATGCTAAGCGACATCCATCATGGGGGTCTAATTTCGATATGTTAGGATGGGCAATCAACTAAAAATGTCACGAAAACACCTCTTTCGGTCCTTCATTTCTACATTTTGTGAGAGAAATGACAGGCCTACCGCTGCACAGTTGGCCAGTGTGTCAGAAAAAAAGTTATGCGGATTTTATCCCCCGATAAACAAGAGAAAAACCAGAGGAGATGAAAAAAGCAATGAAAATTGTTGACAAAATTATGGCAAAATGAGCGAATGAAACAAGCTCATTACTATAACCATTCTTGGAAGAAGCACTCTTTTAAAGTTGGAGACAATGTTCTAGTGAGGAATGTTTCTCTATCCAGTGCTCAACAAAATGTTGTGGGTGGTCTAGCACCCAAATGGTTGTGGGGAATTATACAATAATTCGCCAATTCAATGAGAACGTGTTCGATGTTAAGAAGGATAAGGATGGAAGGGATATCAACGCCCATCCTATCTGGAGAATGTTCGTTTATTTCAACCAGAAGTAGATGAAGAGAAACAGTTTGGGACCTGCAGCAAGCGCCCACTAGGATTTTAGGCATTCTAGAAGATACCATTAATAAATACACTTTTTCATATTTTTTTCCGGACGTGTCAAATTAATCCGGACACAAGTCTGAGATATATGGAGGGTAGCAGATTAAGAAGAGAAAAAACGTCGGGGTGTCAATTCATCTATTCAAGAAACCGGAAGAACCCTGACAAGGAAGAAAGAAGTGCTCCTGAAAGCGGAATTAAAAGACTAATTTTGAAATTTTGTGGAAGTAATAGTTTTTCGATTCTTTTTTAAAGAAAATAGTGCTTTGTCAAAAGTGATTGGCTCTCACAATCGATGAAATGTTGTATTCGTATTAGACATATATTCTTTATGTTAAGTAGAGAGCTAACATGATGAGCATTTCTACGTTGTAAGTTGTAGAGTGCCGTTTTGATTTTGCTCTTTGTCGGTAGATTATTAGAAAAAGATGAAACTTCAAGTGAAATTGAATCAACAAAGTAACGGACGTTACTATGGACACTCCGGTAAGGGCTAATAACTTATACATATGAACAGAGATTAAGATTGTTTTAAAATCTGACACTAACTTTTTTCTTTTACCAGGAGAAAAGGCAGAACTGGATCAGAAAGAATTTTTTCTTTTTTGAAGAGAGAGCTATGTCTCCTAGCTGTCGCTTGGGGACTGGAAAATAATAAATTTAAATATGTAAATTTAAAAAATGCCTATATGTTTCTCCCATAATTATTATATTGTTTTATATTTGTGTGTTAATTTGTAAAGAATGTTAGATGATAAAATGACCTGGCCAGGTCCCATTAAGGTTGTAAAAATACTTTTTTTTTAATTTTAGCTTTTAACTAATATTCTGTGTAACGGATATTATGACGTATACCAGGTATGATGTATAAGTTTTTGCCGGTTTTTGTGGTAAAGAAAACACGTAATTTTCAAGGGAAATTAATTTTATTTTATTCAAAATATTGGCCATCAGCTTCTACACATTTCGCCCATCTCAGGTAATTGATGCATACCATGCCAGAGAAACTGCTTGTCTTTTGCGGCAAACCATTCGTCGAGCCATTTTCCAACGTCTTCGAAATTGCTGAAGTGCTGCTCTGCGAGCGCGTGCCCCATTGATGCGAATAGGTGATAGTCAGATGGCGTCAGGTCTGGGGAGTACGGCGTGTGCGGTAGGATGTCCCATCCAAGCGATTTCAAGGTATTTTTCACTGGTTTTGCTGTGTGAGACAGCGCATTGTCGTGTAACACAATCACTTTGCCATGTCTTCGGGCCTATTCCGGTCGTCTTTCGATCAATGCGTGATTTAAATTAATGATTTGTTGGCGATAGCGTTGTGCATTAACGGTTTCGCCGGGCTTCAAGAGTTCATAATACACAATACCGCTCTGGTCCCACCAGACACAAAGCATGGTCTTCTTGCCGAAGCATAGTCTTCATGGCCTTGGTGTTGAAGGACCGGCTTCGCCAGGTGAAAGCCACGATTTTTTCCGCTTCGGGTTTTCAAAATAAATCCATTTTTCGTCACCCGTCACAATTCGATACAAAAAGGATTTTCTTTCGTGGCGTTGAAGCAGCATTTCACAAGTGAGTTTGCAATTTTCCATTTGACGTTCATTCAAATCGTATGGGACCCATTTACCCAGTTTATTGATCTTCATTGCTCGTAAACGTCTGCTGATTGTTTCTTGTGACACATTTAATGCTTTTGCCAATTGCTGTTGAGTTTGAGTTGGGTCATCCTCCAATAACACCTGCAATTGATCGTTCTCGCACTTTTGTGGTGTACCAGAGCGCGCACTGTCTTTCACATTGAAATCACCAATTTTAAATTGTCGAAACCATGTCTCACATGTTCTAATCGATAGAGCGTGTTCACCATATGTTTCTACCAGCACACGATGACTTTCAACAGCCTTTTCCTTTTGATTAAATAAGAAAAGCAATGCGTGCCGCAAATGTTCTTTTTCAGGCACAAACTTCGACAGGATCACTGAACGATAAAACAAAGACGCTAGTGTTTGGCGGACTCAACTTGTGTGTGTTTGTAGTTTAATGTCAGACGAACAAAATGACGTGTGTCAAATGAATACGCTGCGTACTTTTCGCTGGCGCCATCTCTTAGGTAAACTGGAAACTACTTATGCATACACCTGGTATGCATATGTGTATGTGAAAAGTTGTTTCTATCTAAAGGATCTGTAGCTGTAGGTATTAACCTGATTATGTAATGCTTTATTCTTTTTATTTTATGTATTAAGCACAAAATGGACAGGGAATTTTAGTGGAACTGACCATATGTTTTTAGGCTCTGTCGTTTTGAGGGAAGAAAATACCATTTTTTGTCTCTCTCTCTCTCTCGTCCCTGTTTGCTTCTCGGTGGTCAATTTGAAAGCTGCAGCTGGGAGCTCCGAAGGTTATATAAGCGAACACCATTGTTGTTAGGAATTGGAACCGTATCGTTGAGAGTGTGAAGTAGACGCGCGCGGTGGTCGACTTGTAATGTAGGAGTGACGAGTAATTATTTTCTTAAGACTTAAACTAAAGTCGGGAAATTATATCGGGCAAGCCATGACTCGATTTTCTTGCCGAAATTTGTATACACTAGTTCGTTAGTGTTTGTAGAGGTCACTTCACTAATGAGTAAAATGTTTTGCATTCAATCTATGTTCCATGATTATTTGCTTGGTTTTTGACTTTTCTATGGAGCATGCGTAGTGTGTAGATAAGAGATTTGAATGTAAGGCAATGCACTTGAATACATTTCCATTCATTGCTAAGTCATCAGATTCGTTAAATCGTAGTTCATTCGATTGTGAGAGTTCTTTTTTATTTCAAGCATTTGAAGTTCTTGTGTCATAGTGAAACCTTTAAAACAGTGAAGTGTTGCCAAGTGGTTGTACTTCAAATGTGTAAAATTTTCGAACATACCTTTAGAAAACAGTGAAGTGTTGTTTGTTGCTATGGTTTCTGAACAAGATTTTAATGAAAGGTAAATAGACTTTTATATTAGAATTTAATTAGCTGTACATTGTAATAATTTATTGTATATTTAGAAGATATCCCTAGCATATCCAAAGGATAACAGGGAACTACTTTTAATAAACTATAAACTAAGACTCTGCCAACTATTTTATCCTAAGAAAAGTTTATGAACAAGTAAACTATAGTGGTTTGTGATTGTCTTTTAATCATCTGAACTTCACATCATAAAGATAGGAATTATAGTTTAAATACGATTTCGAAACATGTGTTTTCACCATTTGGAATCCCTTTATATCTAGGGACAGCGGGCGTCACTAAGCATAAAATCCAAGATAAATTTAACCACCCGAATAGGCATTCGAACCCTGGACAAGGGTAAAAGCCTAACGCTCTACCGACTAAGCTATTCGGGCTACATGATATTGAAGTGATTTTCTGCAGACAAATTTGACTCTGGCTATGATGTGTTCAAATATCGGAACGTTAATTTAACTCACTTCTGGATGTCATAGAATGTTGAAATTTTGTAGAGTTGGTGCCAGCAAGATGTAAACTAGTAATCCTGTTACTTAATGAAGTTTGAACATGCTGATTTATTTTACATTCTTTTCTTTAGTTCATATTAGTTAGTGGTGTCCTCAAATTTGATACTGTAATTTAACTCACTTCCGAACGTTGTAGAAAGTTAAAATGCTGTAGAAAGTTAAAATTTTGTAGGGTGGGTGCCAGCAAGATGTGAACTAGTGACCCTCTTACTTAATGATGTTGGAACATGCTGATGTATTTTACATTCTTTTCTATAGTTCATATTGGATCATGGGGTCCTCAAATCTTAATGCGCTAATTTAACTCACTTCCGGACGTCATAGAATATTGACATTTTGTAGGGTGGGTGCTAGCAAGATATGAACTAGTGACCCTTCGTTAGTATTCCGCCGAAAGCAATAGATTCTTTAACACACGTTTAGCCCTCTCATTCAGAGCTGAAACCGGGTCACTTTTGGTAAGCTGATAACTTTGATCAGAATATAGGTGATCCGGCCTAAAAATTGAATTGAATATTGAATTGAGTTGAGTATTTGCCTGGTGTAACCCAGGAAACCCTCATGTGAAAAGCTCAGTGAAAAATATCAGAGCTGAAAACGACCTACTTTTTAGCCCGATTACCAGGTCCGTCCAAAAGATAGGTGATCCGGTCTGAAACTTGAACTGAATAACCCGTTATAAGTCGATCTTGATGGGAATGACTTGGGACAGTCTTGAATGAAATCACCAGATCACACACACATATACACACACGCATACTTAGGCATACACACACACATACATATTTTGTGAGGAACCTGTATGTGTAAATAAACTTATGGGTAACCTATTTATTCACAAAGCTGCGGGAACTTGTGTGTAAACATCAACTTGTGGAGAATCTGTTTAAACACTGACTTGTGGGAAACTTTTGTGTGTAAACATGGACTTGTGTAAAAGCTATTTGAACACGCATTTGTGGCGAACCTCTGTGTGTGTGTAAAATAGACTTGTGAGGAACCTGTTTAAAAGTTGAATTGTGGGGAACCTAAATTAGCATCTGCGCTTGCGTAAAGAGATAGTAGATAATTCGAGCAGTTGCTCATGCGCGGAAGAAAGGTTACACTATAAGAACATTGCATTACCCTGTGAGGCCTTAGTCTGAGATATTTAGTTGAAGCTATTGAATCAACCTACCGTTTTCAAGTGTAAAATTATCATTGAATTAATATTTTACTCTTTTATTTGAATGGAAATGGTAATTTGAAGGAAGATTAAATTAATAAAATTGTTACCCATTTTTGCCGTGTGATAATTAGCTGAAGCTATTGAATCAACTTACTGTTTTTCAAGTGAGAAATATCATTGAATTACTACGTACTTTACTCTTTTAATGTGTGGAAAAAACGTAATAGTAATTTAAAGGAGGATTAAATTAATAAAAGTTTTAGGTATTTTTGCCCTGTGAAGACTTGTTATTCTTTAACTGAAGATAAGAATTGAATAGTATTTTTAATAATACTTAAATTTTTATCTTTTTCCACATCCTATTGTAATTATTTATTTTGCAACTTCAAAACTACAGTGTACTAGTGCTGATACTATTGCTACTGCTACTGTTGTTTCTTATTGAGCGACATATTAATTAAGGTAATTAAATTTTATATTTACCGTATGATTGTATAGAAATATGCTACCAATGTCTAATAATTTACTTTTTGCACATGCGTAGATAATATAGCTTTTATAAAAATATGTTTAAAATGACTAGTTTGTGAACAAGAAAATTATCTTGCAAGAGATTAATTCATAGTATTATTTTCAGCAATGAAGTTTGCGACTGCTATACGGAGGAATCAACTTATTCTACTTTTGAAGACGTTCCGTTCTCTGAATAATAAAAATGGATTCCAGTACTGGAATGACTACCTCTGATCATGTCATCTTGGCGGAGAAAGCCAAAGGATTCAACGATCCTGATTCTATGTACAGGGCATGGGTAGGATTGTGCAGACTAGCCGTGCTAGAGCTTTAATTATGGCAGAGAAGAAAGAGCTTTCTCATTATGATAAAGTAAAATACGAGGGGCATTCAGAAAGTAATGCCTCCAAGCCCACTACTTCGCTAATAATACTGCAAACATTCTGAACTTTCTATCATTAATGCACTGATGTTTAATCTATAGAATGTCACTTTTTTACCTTCCTATCTCTTCTCGTTCCAGAGTAATGGAGCAATCCATGGCATCCAGTGATGACATCCGGTTAAAACAGCGGGATGGCGTTGAATTTCTGACTGCGGAAGGTTGTGCGACCAGCAACATTCATCTCCGTATGACTGCAGTTTGCAGGGATGCATGTGTTGATGTAAGCACTGTGCGGAGGTGGGCAGGGACTGCGAAAGACCAAACTCCAGCCGCATCAAATCTCCATGATCAGCACCGAAACAGACGGCCCGCAATGGCCCCTGATGACGATCATCAACATCAGGTGGAAGAGTCGATTCGGGGCAATCGCATTATCAAGCAATACGATATCGCAACAACGCTCGCCATTTCTAGTGGTTCAGCGAACATCATCATTAAGGACCTTCTGCGTTAGAAAATGTGCGCTCGTTGGGTACCACGGCAACTGACGCCTGACATGAAAGAGTCGAGGAAGAGAATCTATAAGCAGCTGCTTCTACGATATGAACAGGAAGGTGACGATTTTCTTCGCAGAATTGTTACTAGCGACGAGTCGTGGACACAACCTTACGACCCGGAAACGAAGCGTCAGTCGATGGAGTATGGCCACACGTCCTCTCCTCCGCCAATAATTAAAAAGTTGTCCCATCTGCTGGTAGAGTTGTTGACCCTCTTTTGGGATTGGGATGGGGTCGTGCATACTTAATTTCTGCGAAACGGTCAGACAAATTCAGATAGCTACGTTCATACCCTAAAGCGTCTGCGGGCCAAATTGCAACACACTCACAAAGATAATCAGGCAATTCTCAACCACGACAATGCTCGTCCGTACACAAGCCACAAAACTCAGGAAGCACTGCAGCGCTTGAAGTTCACGGACATCCTGCCTGATCCTGTCTATAGTCCGGATCTTACGCCCTGCGACTTTTGAGTCTTCGCCAAACTTAAGGATCACCTCAAGGGCCAACGCAACAGTTGTGACGCGGAGGTGGAAGCAGCAGTTCTGCAATGGTGTCGCCAGCAGCCACAACAAATATTCGCCGACGACATAAAAATCCTTGTTTCGCGTTGGCGCAAGTGTATTGCCCGTAATGGGGACTCTTGAAAAATGATGCCACCATTTGTAGCTGACATTGCAGGCTTTCCACTGATATCTGTATCGGTGCTATCTGCCAAACACAAATAAAGGTATCACCTTCGAGGAATTACTTTCTGAATCACCCTCGTATATGAAAAAGCATCACACGACTGGGAAAAGGAACATAAAGATATTTGCAAGAGAGCAAATGTTAATATTTCAACTTTGGGTTTATTTTAGATATTGATCAGTTTCAGAATTTTTATGTTAATGATTTTCAGATTTGTTTATGGGTTAAACCAGGTAGTCGAGACCCTGAAGTGATCTACAGTGGGAATGTTGAAACCAGAAGCAAATTATTTTATCATTATCAGCATATTAATGGTATTTACGCCTTTTTAAAGAGTAAACGATATTTTTATATTGAAGCCGTTTGTTGAGCGTAACAGACAAGTGCAAATACATGTTCGAACATTGCGAGGACTATCGTGATTTTGAAACTTCTGACCCATTACTTGTAATAGATGTTTAAGGGCGTTCTCTCCGCAATCATGCTATAATAACCATAGCACGAAGACGAAGGGAAGACCTGTATATGTTACTATTTTAAAGTATGTCCACAGTGTGGTGTAAAGATCGATACTCGAAAAAAAGATAGTAATAACCCCATGTATGTGGAGATCGATTCTGCACTGGCTGCAAGCTGTACGTTAAAGACCATTTCTGTTTCGTACAAAAGACGAAAGCGAAACGTGAAACTGATTTTTGTTATGTAGTGTATGACATTGAGACTGCTACTAAATGAGAATTAACAAGGTGAAAGTGAACACCGGACAAACCTAATAAGCGTCTCACACCGCTGTGTTGAATATGGACGATAATTACAAGTGCTTTCAATAAAGTAATTCACAAGGTGAAAGAAATTTTGTAAAACGTGTTCTTCGCCTAGGTCCTATGTTTAATTTTAGTAGTTTGTTTAGCACATAATGCCGCGAAATTTGATTTTGTTGCGCGTGCACTCATTGAAAAGAAAAAAAATCACTCCTCAAAGAATAAGTCAAGGTGCTAAGATTGTCCATAGGATTACTTTTAAAGATACGTATTTATTTATGTCCGTGTAATTGTCAAATAGCCGGTTACAATGGGATTAGGTGAAAGTTTAAAGAAGGGAGTTTTCCATCTTTAAACACTGAGGATAATTAAAATCACAGTGGACCATGACCAAAACTTAAATTGTTTGATGATGAAGGTAAATCAGAAAGTGAACGTGAAGCGTTGAATGTTTGGCATGAAGGGTGAGTACAAAAAGATCTTACCTTCAACCTACAATCTGAAATGCTAGTATACTGCAGGAACGATGTGAAAATTTTAACGTGGGCAGTCATTAAGTTCTCAAACTTAATTGAAGAAAAGACTGAAGGGAGCCCATGTTTTCTTTAAGTAAGTACTATTGATGCGTGCGCAATAGAAAGCTTTCGCTCTTTATATTTAGAAAATTAAAATATTTCTGTTATTTCCCTGTTCGGGTATCGACAACGTAACCCTCAGAGTAAAAAAGCATTACAATAGTTAAAGTACATGGAATTCAAAGGAGATAATGTTTCCATTCTTACGGCTGAAAACTGAGATGTAGCCCAGTTTGGACTATTTAAAGTGGGCGGGTACGATAAGAAACATCGTACTGCCTTTGAATTTTATGGATGTTTTTGTCATGTTATTCATACAATAAGCAGGATCACCACGTGCCTCACAATGACACGAATGGCGAAACATTAAACGACCGAGATATGCGACCTGGAGGAGAAAGAAATATTTAGAAAGTTTTGATCTAAAGTTTGTAGAAATCTATGAATGTGATTGGGATCGACAATTGAAGGAAAACCCAATATATTCGGCAATTTATTAAAGATTACTGCAAACATATTGAAGGTGGATTAGTGCCTAAAGAGTGTTTCAAGGGAGGTAAGACGGAAGTTTTCAGATCTCTTTATGAGTGTCCTGAAGATAAAATCGTTAGATACGGCGACATATGCTATATATATCTATTAGGGTGGTCCTTATACATATGGTGAAATTTCAAGATAAAGCAATTTACTCTCTGACCCTTTCAAAAGTTTGCTTTTCATAAAGAAATATGTGCAAAATATCTTGTAAGAATTTTAATATTTAGAGGTTGTTCAACAATGTTAGAGTTGCCTAAAGCCTAATGCTAATTACTCGAGTATTCTATATGTTTCACACAATCAGTTATTCACAATAAATAAACGTAACTGCAAAAGTTTTGAGTAGTCTCTACTGAATTATTACATATCAACATATTCCGATTGTAAGTAACCCCATTATTTTATTTTATAGGTTTGCTATCACTGAACCTGAAGGAAAGTTGATTCCTTGCAACAGGAAACTTTTCCCGGGTGTGTTCGATTACTGCAATGGTTCTTCAGTCTTAAAGCGTTCTGACTGAGTCGCTTCTTGTATCAGGGCGACACCACACTCTGCATGATCATTTGTGGTAGCCAATGAGCAAACAATTGCCTTAGCAGCCTTAAAGTCATCCCTATCATTCCATACATCAGGTTCTTCACTGAGGAAACCATCTGGGATGCCAAGAAGAGCAAATATATTTCTGCTTTTTTTTAGTCACAAAATCCACGAGTGTCTTACTTTCTACCATCGCCAAGTCCAACTTTTCTCGGATTGATAGATCTTCTCCTTCCACCTCTGCTGAAGATTGCAACATAGCTCGTTTAGTGTTAGAGTATAAATCTGGATCAAAGAGACCAAGGAGGATCAAATCTTCTCACAGGTATCACAGATGTGGTTTCATTTTGCGTGATGTTGATTCACCGAACTCAAGTTGAGGATAAGCATGAAGTTTTTTTTAGAAGTTGATCATTTCTAGCTGCTGGAGAAGCCTGGGGTGCGAGAAAGCAGAATTTAACATAAATCTTCACGAGAAATATGTTGAGATCTCGCAATCCCTGCAACTCTCTCTGTGTCAACTTAAATTAGGAACGGAACAACCAAAAAAGACTGTATATTGTTCTCACCATCTAGCGAGCTTGATGCATTGACCCAGGAGCTCGGAACTTGATCTGGGTTGATGGACCAGGTGGTGGACTTCCCAAGGAAGTTAACATCAACAAGAGCAGTTCGCGATAATCATCTCGCGGTTGACGATCCTGCAGTTGGTGTTCACAGAAATAAATTAATTCATGCCGGACATCACGAATTTCTGCTGCTCTAAAATCGTCTGGGAAAGCATCCTCATACTTTCCCTGGTCAATTGAGGACCACTGTTGCTTGAAACGTTTGAACGCGAGAATGTCTGGTGAGCAGATGGGTCCTAAGCATGCTCCAAAGGCAGAGGACAATATAAGTTCCAGGATGTGATGTCAACATCCGAAGTGTAGAAGACTATGGCCTAGTAGCTCTTCAAGAATGATACACGCTCCTGATGAACGGCCAGTGTTGGAACTGGTAGTATCAAAACACATGGCACGGATCATGTTTTCCAGTCCCCATTCTTTTACACTACTATACACAGCGTGAGCGGTAGCCCTTCCACTCCTACAGGATAACTTTGGAATTTTTAGCAATTTCTTCTCCCCCATGGTCGATACTAAAATGGACAGCCTCTCTACCTTATTGCTTCCAGTAATACATCTCATTAGCTTCCCATCCCTGTGAACTGTCAAAATTGTGTTTGGTTTGAATCACCCTTTAATGTGAGTAGCAGCTGATTGACTGTATTGTTGACGCTGACGGTGGATGGTTGATCTATTAATGGCTAGCTCCCGAAGATCTTGCCCACAGGCCTTATAAGCCTCGAAGAGAATCATCATGGCACATCTGTCACTGAGTCTGTTCCTATCGAGCATTGCGGCTAGCTGAGATGATATAACATTTTGGCGCTCTCGCTTTCGAAGTCAAACAATAACTGATTTACTGGGGCCTGGAGCTTCCATTGGATCTTCCTCCTCTGCTTCGCTGCTGCTGCTCGGTAACATTGCTTTCTCGAATAACGCATCCTCTTCTTCTTTGGATCGTTCCTTTCTCCTCTTAACTTTCTCCTTCTCTTTTTGAAGTAGCACCTTGTCGACTCCCCCAATACAGCCAGGACGTCCCTTCTGTCGCTGAAGTTGTAGGAACATCTTGGTTTCTTCATTATCCATCAGATCTATGACATTTGAATGTGCGATGTCAAAAAGGTCCTCAATCAATGCCGAAAATGTGGCTTCATTGTCTTCTTGAGTCTGGTTCCGACGGTTCTTATTTTTCTTAAGTCCTTTCCATTGGAAGAAAAGATGCTCAAGCTTCTTGATCGAATCTTGACGATGTTTGACAGGGATCCTAGAACGGGGCCAGAAGACTTCAACTCGCACCTCTGTCTTGGTTACTACCGTTCGGATCGTTTCTTTAAGAAAATTATGCCGATACAAAAAGTGGGCGAGGACCTGCTTCACTGAAGGTAATTTACTTCCCCCTATCCCTTCTGCTGGGGTGACTAGAAACTCCTGGGAAAGCCTTGCCATCTCATTCTTCTGCACTACTCGAATTACAACTTCTGCAATTGTAACATAAATATATAATTGAGAATAGGCCTCTACTACATGCCTGAGTTGTCTTTAAAAAGTAAACTAAATGTATATTTTACAATATATGGCTGTAAGAGTAAGTTTCCTGGTATGCCACTATTGAAACCTCATTAATATTTAGAAGTGTTGTCACCAAGAAATCTAAATTTAAAAAATGTGTTCTTCATTAATTAAAACACGCCAGCCACCTATGATACATTTCTTAAAATAGCTGAATATTTAAACTTGCGAGATTGAGAGTGTAGACTAGACACAGCCATAATGATATCGGTTCTGTCGCGGCACAGACAGACATAAGCGCCCTATAGATAAGAATACTTATCTTAATAAGTTTATTAATTTATTATAATATATTGTTTATTTTTGTTACTATTTAATATCATTATTTATAATTAATTTGCATATGATGGAATGAACTATTACAATAATGCGATAGCATGTCGTGTACTACTTGTATTGTGCTCTGCGGCAGACTATGCAATAAACTTCAAATCGCTTGAGCTACCTCTAAATATTAATCAATTTGATTCAAATTTCACAGAAAATATTTTTTTGTAGAAAGAAACAATCTGAAAGGGTTAGAGGTTGAAATTTCAGACATGTTACCACACTAATATCCATATGTTCTGAAAATGAGACTTCTCCCTATTGGTATGCCTACCATCTATCGCGGAGAAAGCTTGTCCTGATCCGAAAGACATTCATGGACTTGTTTTCTCCAAGGTTCTTCCTCCTCAAAATCTTGCTATTTCATTGTTTTAATATAATGCGAATGAACGCCTCTTATTCGACCTCTGTCGGACTTGTATGGAGGAAATGAATAGTAATGATTGTAGCAATACTGTGGGCCAACGCAGTTTCACCGGTACATTTTGCACTCATGAGTTGCAAGAAAGTGTGGAGGAAGGGTATACCGTTCTGGATACTTATGAATTTTATGAGTTCAAAATTAACGAGTGGTACTTGAAGATTATGTTAATAACTTCTTGCATATGAAACCGGAATCTTCTGGTTTTCCAGCTTAGGGTATTAGTGATGGGTAAAAGCAGAAATATATTGAGTAGTATGCTAAACATTAGAACATTCCTCCATTCCGATAGCATTAGTGAAAATCCTTGTTTGCGTTATGTCGCAAAACTATTTTTAAATTTTCTGTTTGAGAAGTGGAGACATAGAACTGATTTAATACCGACCAGGGTAGTTAATTATGCTAGGTCGTTCTTGGATATTCTCCGAACACATCACTTTGAAATGCAAAATGTACTTCTGATCGGATAAGATGTATTGGTAGTAACATACAGGGATATAAAAAATCTTCATACTTGTAATGCCTTATCAAATGTTATTTTGTCAATCTTTACTTCATCATGGGCTAGATTAAAATTATAGTAGATAGAAAATTCTTTCTACTCAGATACAAATCCTATCTTCCACAGACAGAAGAAAAATTAAACTCCGTTGCTTCCTACAGGGAATTATTTAGATTTAACTAATAAAGTCAAAGAAGGGTCGGAGATCTCTATTTTCATTGGGTTAGGGCCTAAAATTATTCGTGTAAGGACAGGGAAATTCAGACGGGGAATATTATACCCACTTTCGAAATTCGGGAAATCACTCCAAATTGCCGTGTACGTCAAATTGTAAATTTCGATCACTTTTAAATTTAGTCAAACATAATTATGAAAAGGAAATTATTATAATCCTATTGGTATCTATAGGAATCCCGGGTTCAAAATTATATCCAGATCAGAAACAAAAACGCATCAGGATGTGGCAAGTAAACGTAAATTTCATAATGAATTCGAAGCAATTCCTTTCGGCTATAAAAGACGACTTAAACAACTCTTAGTTCATCTCTCTTTTGTCGTTAGTTCATGATGCTTGCCTTCCTTCATCCTGCAACTATCTTTATTTCAGGCCCCCGCAGAGATGGGAAAAGTTATTTTGTATATAAATTGTTAATGAATCGTAAAACTATGTTGTCTAGTCAATTTAAGGAAATAGTGTGATGCTGTGGTGCTGTAATACCTAAATTATCTAGTCAGTTAATTAATATCTGATTCCATTTCGGTATTCCTGATATGAATGCTTTTGAAATTCAGGAAAATCCGTGGTTAATTCTCGATGATCTTGTGAGTGAAACTAACGTTAATGTGAGTAATTTATTCACGAGTTTCGTTTACCATAAGAATGTAAGTGTAATTTTTATAATTCTAAATTTATTTCCTAAAAGAAAATATGCACGTGATATCTTATTGAATGCTCATTATATCATTGCGTTTAAGAATCCCAGAGATAAGTTACAAATACAATATTTAGCAAGACAACTTATGCCACAATATAGTAATGAAGTGATTCAAGCGTTTGAAAATGCTACTGTTGAACCTCATTCATATTTACTTTCCGATTTAACTCAGTCTATACCGAATGCTCTACATCTCCATACAAATATATTTCCACATAAAACTATGCACATCTATTCACATGTAAAAGACATGAATAAACCAATTCAAGTCAGCTGTCATCAAGATGTCAAACATAAAACATAATTTGAATGAACTCCGTGCAATTTGTAAATGTAAGAATAAAGTGTAAAGCACTAGTTCAGAATGCATCTTGTGGTGTTATTCTAACTATTGCACATGTAGGTAAGAATGTTTTAAATGGTAACTTTAAACTCTCTTCGTCAGAAGCAACTGTTCCATCGACATAAGAAAACATTGCGTGCACTCACTCTCAACGTTGAGGTTTAAGAAAGAAACGTAACTGTTAATTCAAAAGGGTAATGCCTTTCTACCTTCACTACTCGGTTCAATCTTAAGTGCAGTGGCTGGAAGTTTATTTAATAGTTAAAATGTCTTCGCAATTTGAAATGGTACTCATTCCAGAAAATGCAAGTGTGCAAATGTATTCCACTATGAAGTCTGTAAAGTCCTATCAAACAAGTTTAGATAATGAAATGTATAATTTTTTAAGACGAACTGATTTTTCAACGGATGAAAAATAGAAAATGTATCAACAAGCATTACATCGATATTTAGAATATACTCCACAATTTCAGAAACCAATTGTCTTACCCGTTTACAATTCTGAATCCTCAAATATATTACCCATGATTTAATAGATTATTCGTTCAGTACCAAAATAATTTGCTAAAAAGACCAAAGTATTATTAAATCTTCTGCAGGCTTCAAATCATATCAGTTAGGATCAGTCTGGTGCCATATCCAGACATCATAAAGTAATCCCAGGTTCAAATAACATTGATCTTACCAATGATGTGGTAAGAACTCGAAAGAATTCTAGAAATCCAGTTGGCATCTATGATTTTAAAGAATTATTACAAAATATTATTATTCCCTTAAAATTAATTAATTTTCAATTTGAGGCAGGTTCTAGTAAAATAGTAAAACAAAAAGGTACTCTTAGTAATCTAGTAAAGAAGAAAAATTCTAGTAAAGTATTACAGAAAAAGAAAAATACTGTTAGTCAAGGAATAAATAAAAGTTTTTCTTTATTTAAAAATTATAAAGAATATAAGTTTAAAAGTGTCGTTTCATAAAATTTATTCTGCCTATGCAAATTCAAATGCGTTAGGATTATCTCCGAATTAAAAAGGAGAACTAGTCTTAGAAAAAGTAAGAAAATTGTTAGATTTACAAGATACATACACTTTAAATGCTCCTGCACGTAAATATTTTCCTCGTAAAATATTATGTTAATGCACCAAATGAATTAGTGCAAATGAATTTAGCAGATATGCAACGTATATCAAAGTATAATGATGAACAGAAATATATTTTATGTAGCACTGATGCTTTTATTCGATTTGCAACTTGTATTCCTGTTAAAAACGGTTCCTGACGTGGCAAAACCAATAGAATCAATATTTAAGAAAAGAAAAACTCCTTTACTTCGTTGTCATACTGATTTAGGAACTGAATTCTATAATAAACATGTAAAACGTAGTTTTCAAAAATATGAAGTGAATCATTATAATGTACATTCTAAAATGAAAGCTGCTTCCGTCGAAAGTTTTATCCGTAGATTAAAAGAAAAAAAACTATAAATTCTTTGCTGCTAGAAAAACTTATCGTTATATTCATATTTTACAAGATCTTGTAAAAAGTTATAATCATACGAATTATTCTTGCATTCAGTATGCCCTGTAGAAGTAGACGATTCTAATGTTAACGAAATTTGGGGAAAATTATACGGGCAACAAAACTTTGTTAAGTAAAATTGTAAATTTCAAGTGGAAGACTATGTTCCAGTAAGTAAATGTAAACATAAATTGGAAAAGAAATATTCACCGAAAGGGTCTCGCGAAATATTTTTAGTTGATCAGTGTATTAAAACAAATCCTATTACTTATAAAATTCGTTATTTTAATGGCGATTTTATAATAGCTATATTTTATCATCAAGAGTTACAGAAAGTATTTGTAGGAAAACAGAAAACTTATTTAATTGAAAAAGTGTTAAAACGTAGAAAGATTGGATTTATGTAAAATTCTTAGGTTATCCTTCATCTATGAAGAGTTGGGTACAACAAAAATCTTTTCAGCCGTAAACATGCTGTCTCAGGAACAAGCCGATGAGTTTTATGTTACCTTACCATCAAATGTTTGCAATAATATTTTTGAAAATAACAAGTTCGTGTACTAGGAAACTTTGTCAGCCAGTTGATTTAACGGGAAATTGGGTGGTAGGTTTAAGTGGACTTTCTGTTCCGTGGAGTTCTTATAATATTCAAAAACTAGAACAACTTATTATTTAATTAAGGGATAAAAATATAATATAATTTAAAATTTCCACCCGGGTATTATGAACCAATACAATTGATTTTAGATACTATTCGTACGACTTTACGTAAACAAATGGGAAAAGAATATGAGAAGAAAGAAAATGTACAGGTATTTGAGGAATGTAGTATTCTTAACAAAAAGTTTCATGATGTAGAAATGATTAGTGTTGAAAGAATGATCAATGATGATCCTGTAGTAATGGAAGAAAATCCTTATGTAAAATGAGGAAAGTAGAGTTAAAGTTTATATTTCTCATAAACGAATTCCTAGTCGTGAATATCTTTTCGCGATGACTCCAGGATTGAAAAATATGTTAGGATTTAGTAATGATTATGAAGTGAATACACGTATAACTCACTTTTATCAAATGAATAAAAAAACAATTCCTCGATGTTCCAGCGCCTTACCACAAAAATCTTGATTATCTTATTCCTTCAGAAATTAATGTTTGTATTGATATTGTACAAGATAAACCTCTTTATTGCAAACTAATTCGAAAAATTCGAATTCAAGATTATCATTACGGAAAGATTAAATAATTTATCTTTGGTTGTCTACAATATGTTAAAGTTGGAAAGAAATATTTTGATACTTTTCATGTAGACTTAAAAGATGTGCGGGAAAAAATTGCCATTTCTATTCGGAACGTCAAGCGTAACAATATATTTTAAAGGAAAATGGTTTCTGAAACTAGTTATGATAGTTTTTACATTACACTTTCTTCTGATGTAAGTTTTCAATATTCGTAATAATCGAATACATGTAAACCATTCCTTAATGGCAGGATTACGTGAAATTCATATTCCCTTAACGTGCGATAATGCTGTTAATGGTCAAAATATAATTTGCTATATTGGTGATAAACAAAAATAATGCAAGGATGTTGTTCCACCGTTCAACAATTGTTAGATGAATTTAATAAAACAAATCCAAGTATAAAATTTGAATATTCAAATATAGTGAGAGTTAACCATATAAATTTCATACGTTTGTCTCCAATATTAGCATTGCAATTAGGTTTTGAACCTGATATTAATATTTTAAAAGATAGGAGTATTCCTAAACAGCCATTTTTAGATATTGGTTATCCTGATCAGGTATTTGTTTATACAGATATTATTAAACCTCAATTGGTAGCTGATACAAAACCACTACTTTTACGAATTGTAGCTATGAACGATATTCATCATGGGAAAGTAGAAACCATAACTTTTCAATTTTATTTTCCACTTGCAAAAGTTTCATTTGACACTGTAGAAATACTACTAAAAGATCATGTAAGCCGAAATTTAGCATTCGGATCTGGGACATTGACCGACACATTTCACTTTAAGCGCTGATCAAAATGAAAAGTTATACAGTTATGCATATAAGTATACCTTACTTTGCATAGCCTTTTTATCAACGGGGATGGGAAGTTTATTTGGAGGACTTTTTCGATTTGCTATGCCATTAATTAAACAAGATGCAAAGGCGATAGTACGACAAGCTTTACAAACAGGAATTCAAGTTGGAGGGTATATGCTTGAAAACCGTCTAATTGAAGATTCTTTAAAAGCACGAGTACGCGAAGCAGGGTTATCTTTAAGAACCAAAGCTGAAAGTAAAAGACAATCTAATGCTTACTGGTAGTGGTAAGAGAAGGGCACGTAAACGTAAGGCTTCCGTACGTATTGGAGCACCAACTTTAAAAAGACGACGAGTATCTACAAAGAAGAAGAGTAAGAAATATTGTTACTTATATATGTAGTTTCTTACATCTAAAAGTAGTGAATGCTGTACAAATGAATTCAACTTAGTTTCTGTTCCTACTGTAATCGAATCATCTTGCATGGTAGAGTATCGACCAATTTCTTCACTTTCTCCTGAGAAAACTATAGAATTTCTTGTACCTGGAGATACTGCAGAATCTATTCTTTCTACACATATTTATCTTTGTCACATGTAAAATATTAAGGGGAAATGGAGATAATTTAGAAGTAGCACCAGCAGGCCACCAGCCGTTGTGGCAGATAATGTAGCGCCGGGGAATATTTCTTACATGCACTCTTTAAATGATAAAAGAATTTCTTCTTCAAATGCAACATAACCTTTCAGAACATATTACGAAACTTTACTTAATTATTCAGAAGATGCAAGTAAAACTCATTTAACCACTGGATTATGGTATAAGAATACTGGAGGACATTTTAATAGTCTCAATGAAACTAATGCTGGTTATTATAAACGAAAATCTCTTGTTGCTTGAAGCGCACCCATTGATATATTTGGGCGACTCCATACAAATATTTCTGGATCGTTTTCTTCCAAATAGTCAATCTTCGTATAAAATTAAGTCGTAATAAAGATGCATTCTGCTTAATGAGAGCTGAAAATTCAACATTTTAAGTTAAACTCGAAGATGTTATTCTGTATGTTCGTCGAATTAATATTTCTCCTGATTTAGCTTAACAATTAAACAGTTTTATGATTCATGATACTGCAAACTTACCACTGACTTGAGTTGAAACATTACATTACATGCTATTCCTGCAAATGTTGATTCATATAATTTTGATAATATATTCCTTGAAATGTACCAAAGGGTCTCATTATAGGCTTTATTGCAAACACTACATTTAGCGGAAAATACATGAAAATCCCTTCCATTTTCAAACTTTTAATATTATCAAGTTGCAAGTACAAGTTGGTTCCCGATTTTATTCTCCCACTCCTCTTACCTTATATTATGGAACTCAGCTATACGTTCGTAGTTATCATACCCTGTTCTCTGGAACTGGTATATTTCATGAAAATGTGAATCACACGATCACATATTCTGATTAACCCCATGGATATACCCTTTATTCTTTTATTCTTTCTCCTACTAACACTTTAGATGATTCTAAATGGGATGTTGTTAAAGATTCTCTTGTTAATCTCAAAATAGAGTTCAGTCAAACAACTGAACATTCTACTTCATGAATTGTTTACGCTCATTTTGATTCGCTTATTCAGTCTGATAAAGATCTTAATGTATATACAGATCATACCATGTAAAATTTAGTACAGTTTGAGATTCACCATGAGGACTGTCGTACACTTTTCAGCGTTTGAGTGTAGTGAATAAATAATTTCATAGTTAAAGAACAAGCCATAGTTAATCCTGATGCTAATAGTTTTCAAACCTCCCTTTCCAATATAAAAAATTAATGTTCCAAGCTTGGGATTTGCAAATGAATATTCGACTATTCGAATAGTCAGCGTGTATTTGGTTTAAAATGGATAGAAGGCGAAGTTGAATATAATTAAGTTAAAAACATATTTACTAAGTATAACTACTACAGTGAAAGTGTATACACATGGAAAAGCAAGTTTTTTAGAGTCTTTTCTTCAAAGAACAGTGATTAATTTAGAAGATATTAAATATCTAAAATATAATATCTTAGCATTTTTCCATCACTAAGTTGTGCTCTTCTTAATCAGTCTACAAGTTTTTGCTCTGGCTTAAAAGAACCTTCTGTGTGTCCAATTTTTTAACATGTTATCATCCACATTCTTTTACCTTACCTAAAAACAGAAAGTGTGTGAACCAACACCTATTAGTGAAACTAGTTGTAATGTGGAGTGATGAGATTTTAAAACTTGTACTTGAGAACTGTACTAGTGCAACTATTCTTACTGGAATATCTTAAGTGAACACTTTACCAAAACAAATTGAATACTCTTCGGCACTTACGGTGCAAAGTCCGTCAGCTTCCCATGGAACTCACTGGACTGCCACATATATTAATTTGCATGGATGGGGTCAATATTTTGATAGCTTCGGAAATGGACCTAGTAAACCAATTGTATTTTTCTAAAACGTAATTGCAAATTATATCGTGTAAATAAGACTCAAATTCAACATGAAAAATCTATTATTTGTGGACTATCTGTATTGTATTCATTTATTTCAATGTACGAGGAAAAAATATATTGTCTACTTTTCATACTACAAATCTTAAGAAATATGATGGAATTGTAAAATCACTTGTAAAAATATTATAAAACGGAAAGTAAAAGGTAAATAAAAATTTTAATACATAGTAAAATATTTTTTTATTTATATGATTATTATTAAATACCTTTTATTATTATTATTAACAACCTTATTTCAAATAAAAGAAAGAAAATGTAGTATACGTATATTGATTATTAAGAACATCAACTAATGTGATTTATAAAAAACAAGTTGCACATGCTTATTACATTTCCATGGCTGATAAGGTTTCAACCAAACGTTTTGGCTTTTCATGTTTCATCCAAAACTGCAGTTGTAAGCAGTTTCTCAGTGCACAACCATTAACTTTGACAGGGTCATGATAAGTACACTTTAACATACCAAGGTTCAAATGTTTTCAGCACAGGACATTCCTTCTCACTCACATTATCAACACTTTCCAAGTGAAATAGTTTTTTAATCCACTGTACTTTTTCAAGACCTTTACAAAAGAATATATCTTCACTTGTACACAGTTGAAATATTCTTCGAATGTGTGCAACGTTGTATCCATTTGAAGTGTCCCATTCTAAATTATGAAAGTTGTGTGTTAAGCATTCCACTTGTTTTTGATACCCTAGTCCTAATTCTGTAATTTTGCAAGGCAGTTTTACTAAACAGTGGAATAAAAGACTAGCATCACACGATACTATACAAAATTCTCTCATGATAAATTCATGTGCAGAGATTATAAAACCTTGCATGTCACTGATCTACTGTCCTGAAGACGTGAATAAAGGCTTTTCTAATGAAAATTGGTCGTGAATAGCTTCAGACGTGAGTCGTGCAATGAATTCAATATTACGTACTAATTCTCTACAAGTTTTGAGAAAAGAATTCATAGAAATACTTACATGACCCCGTCGTTTGAAAATTTTATAGTACTCAAGAACAAGTATATGATCATTCACTTCTTCCACCAAATGTTTTGACACTATTTTCCCTATATTCCACACACACACACACACACACACACACACACACACACACATATATATATATATATATATATATATATATATATATATATATATCCCAACCCGTCTGGTCAGCGTGGGAGCAGTAGACAAACTCCTCCCTTCGGGGAGAGGCCTCATCCACTAGTGGATTGAATATGGCTGTGATTTATTATATATATATAATATATATATAATATATATATATAATAAATATAATAACTATATATATAATATATGTATATATAGTTATTATGAGGGATTTTTAATCTGCAGTCATTACACCGGATAGGATTCTCCTTTAGATATGTTCGAAAAGTTTGGTGAACACATCCCTCCACTGTATAAACACCACCACAATATGTACACAAAACGTCTGACATTTGCACTTCACTTTTTCTCCCTCACTCCTTCTGTACTTTCTTGTCTTTTTCTAGAATCATATTCATTATACTTGACATGTACACTTTTACCGCTCGCCAAAGACTATATTTCATATTTCTTTTTAACACATCATCATCAGTCACTTCACGATGATCTTTTTTAAACATATATGATAAAGTGCACTTAATGTAGATGATTTTCAAATAATTCTCCACACTGCTTTTCTGAAATGGTCTTCAATTTCTTCTCCTGTTACCACCTCACCCTTTAAATATTCTAAACACACATGTCCTGTTCGATTGTATTCATCATTGAAAGAACCTTCGCATATCACAGGGGTTTGAGGACTCCACTTCTTTAACGCTTCTTTGATGCAATTTTCATCTACTCATTGCTTTTTACACTTGCACTTCATTTTTCACTTTCCCACTTACTCCAACTCTTCTTCGTGCTGATGTTCCTGCTGTTGCTGGTGATACGGCAGCTGAAGATCTCACGAATACTCTGCTAGATTTCACCAAAGTTGATGATCCTGGTGATGGTGCTATTGCTGCTGCTCCTACGAAAGTCTGCTTAATGTCCATATTTCCATAGAACAAACGTTTCTTTACAGGATAGTGCACTCCGTCCAACACACGCTTCTTTCTTTTCTGCTCCTGCTGTTTCTTCGGAACTAAAGACGAATGAACCTGTTTAATATCATCGTCTTCTTCTTCCTCCTTCTTTACTATAGTAGATGATGACGATAGTTATAATGGTGACTTTACTTTAGATCTTAAGAAGCTATATATTGTTTGACCTCCTCCTCTATCTTCGTCTTTTACATTATCAAGTAATGATAATGTCTCCACTATCTCTTCGTCCTCTGATGTCAAGTCAACTTCTATTGCTTCCTGATGCTGCTCCCGCTGCTGCTACTTAAACATGACTGCGAAACTCAAAACTATTTAGGATGTATACGACATGACTGTCCTCTATATATTGTAAACTTTATCATTCATCACGTGAAAGTACAGCAGATAACGTGATATCAACACGTCAGCAGATAAGGTGATATCAGTACGTCAACAGATAACCTCATAAAACTAGGTCAACAAATAAGGTAATCACGTGATGGCCACTAATTTCGAGAAAAAACCTAATCTTCTAAAATGTGCACATAGGGCTGAGTTCGCTAACCAAAACTCATAAGCGTCCCTGTCAGTAATCACATAACTCAATCATGAAGTCCTGACTTGAAACCTAATGTCACAACAACTATTGAAATCATGACTTCAAATCTGAAACCAGTTTCTACGTCATGTGCCAACTAAGCCACACTCGCTTGATGATGTAAGGCAACCATCTACACTACAAATTCACACAGCCCCACTATCTCGCAATAAAAACAGGGATAATCTCAAAGGACAATCTCACGCTCTAGACTTAACCAAAACGTATGCCTCCCCACGCCACCTCTTCCTTAATACACTCACCCACTATCTTCTACTATGATCCTGAAAATACCATATCTCCCCTGCCCCTGGTCCGATCTCAGCGTAAATTGCAGTGTACTTGCTTATCATACCAAATAACATAACCTAAAAATATCAACTTCATATCTTACACCAATGTCGAGAAAAAACAAATCTCATAAAATGTGCACATCTTCTACTCAGCTTGCTCCAATTACTCGGATCAAAAAATTTCTATTTATAATCCTTTGTGCACGCATCATTAGAGTTTGTGCACAATTACCACTGTAGAAAATCAACTTTCAATTTGAGAGCTGGACAAACGAACCCACCACCAATTTCTCGAATTCCAATCTTTTTGTTTGGAACCTTATGTGCATATTTGAGCACCCATATTTAGCGTTTGTGCTCAATTATTAAGTGAGATGAAAACAACTCAAAGTTTCGGATACTAGTTCTCCACCCCCAAATTTTGAAAAATATTTTTTATTGCAATTGTTTGTGCGCGCTTGTGGACGCATTGTAACGTTTGTTCACAACCAGAAACCTAGAAAATTAAAAACATTAATTGGGCGCTGGGGAAACGACTGCCCCATATTATTCGGATAAATAAATATTATTGGAATAGTTTGTACATCGTTTGTGCACACATGCCTAGCGTTTGTGTGCACCCATTTTTAGCGTTTCTGCACAATTATTAAGTGAGACAATAGCAGTTCAAAAATGGCGGCCAACATTTCTTAAGCCCCACCCCCACATTATTTCAAAAATTAAAAATTCTTATGGCAAACGTATGTGCATACTTTGTGCACAATTATTGAATATTAGTAATTCAATACTGGGGATATCATTCCTTCAGCCCCCAATTAAAAAAAAACTTATTTCAATCATTTGTGCATTGTTTGCGCACGTTAGTTCACTATTATTAAGTGAAATATTAGCAGTTCGAAATATTCTTATCAGCAAGTTTGATCAAACAATTCAAAAATGGCGGCCACCATTTCTTCAGACCCTCAATATTTCAGAAACTAAAAATTCTTATTTCAATCATTTATGTACGTTTGTGAACGCATTTTTAGCCTTTGTCTACAATTATGAAATGAGATATTATCAATTCAAAACGGCGGCCACCATTTCTTTAGTACCTCAATATTTTAAAAATTAAATATTCTTATTGCAATCGTTTATGCACGCATTTTTAACGTTTGTGCACAATTATTAAAATATTAGCAATTCAAAATGGCGTCAACAATTTCTCCAACTCAATTTTACAAGAAAATAATATTTTTATTGCAATCGTTTGTGCATGTATTTTTAGTGTTTGTGCACAATTATTAAGTGAGATATTATTACCAATGAAAATTTTCGGCCATCATTTTCTCATTCCCAATTTTTCAAAAATAAAAGTTGTTTTTGCAACTTTTCGTGCAACACTTTTAATTTTTTTTCAGAATTAGAAAGCCAAAAAAATAAGAAAACGATTGATTGGAGGCTGTCGAAACCAGGTCCATTATGCGAATCAGAAATTTTATCGTTGGAATAGTGTGCACATTTATGCACCCATTGTTAGCGTTTGTGTACAATTTACACTGTAGAAAACCAACTTTTAATTTGGAGACTGGAAAAGTTGTGGCCCCACCCAAATTTTAGAATTTCAATCTTTTTGTTTGGAATTTGTTTGTGCTCATTTATGCACACATGTTTACCGTGTGTGCACAATTATTAAGTGAGATATTAGCAATTGAAAACGGCGGCAACCATTTCTTCAGACCTCCAATTTTTCAAATATAAAAAAATATTATTGGAATCGTTTGCGCACGTTTGTGCACAGTTATTATGTGAGATATTAGTAGTTCTAAAATGGCGATCACTATTTCTTCAGCCCCGAATTTATTTTCAAAGACTAAGAATTTTTACTCCAATCATTTGCGTACGTTTGTGCATAGTTATTATGTGAGATATTTTTAGTTCAAAAATGGCGACCGCTATTTCTTCAGCCCCCAATTTATTTTCAAAGACTAAGAATTTTTACTCCAATCGTTTGTGCATATTCCTACACCCATTTCTAGCGTTTGTGATCAAATGTTAAGTGAGATAATAGTAATTCAAAATAGCGGCCACCATTTCTTCACACTCCAATTTTTCAAAGATATTTTTTATTCCAATTGTTTGTGCACACACTTCTAGTGTTTGTGTACAATTGTAAAGTGAGATATTAGCCATTCAGAATGGCGTACACAATTTCTCCAGCAACTCAATTTTTATAAAAAAATATTGCAATCGTTTATTCACGTTTCTCCACTCATTTTTAACGTTTGTTCACAATTAGAAACTGAATAAATTAAGAAATAATGAAGAGCTGTGGAAACGACAACCCTTCAAATTATTTGGATCTAAAATTTTCTCATTGGAATGGCTTGTGCAAACTCTGTTCACGTTTGTGCACGCATTCTTAGAGTTTGTGCACAATTCACAATGGAGAAAATCAACTTTTAATAGTGGGGGAAGGACCGTTGAACCCAATTTTACGAATTCCAATCATTTTGTTCCAAACCATTTCTGCATCATTTATACACGTTTGCGCACGCATTTAAAGCGTTTGTTCACAATTATTTAGTGAGAAATTATTAATTCAAAAAAAGATGGCGGCCTCCATTTCTTCAGCCCCCTAACTTTTCAAAAATTAAAAATTCTTATTGCAATCGTTTCTGCATCGTTTTCGCACGTCCGGGCACATTTATTAAGATAATAGCAATTCAAAACTGACGGCCACCAATTCTTCAGCCCCTATTTTTTTTTAAATATTGCAGTTGTTTTTGCATCGTTTGTGCATGTATTTGCATCATATTTTAGCGCTTGTGCACAATTATTAAGTGAGATAATAATATGGCGAAATTGGATTATGTCTTACCCACCCTATCCTAGATTTTGCTCAACCTTATGTTTTGACCCAAGATTGGAGCGAGACTCCTTGTTTGAGAAACAGGAAAATATAAGAGTAATTGTATAAAGCCTGTTGAAAGAATATTTGTCGATTCACTGCTTAGCAACATCGAAATTCGGAAATATGACAGTAACTTAACAAGGTCCATTGTTAGCTGTTAAGGAAGCTTGTCATGATTGTGGTAAAGATTAAACATAGAAATTCCTGTTTTACGAAATTCAGGAAGCATGAGTGTGGACAAGCAGAGGAAGACAGTATCATCGGTCGGGCTAGATAAGATAAAAACAGACACTCTCAAGGAGAGTTTGTGGGAAAGTGATGCGTAGTAACTGTTACTCAACACCCAAAACACCCTCTCCTCAATTCCTTTCTTTTATTACCAAATATGGCATCGCGTGATATTTGCGGAAGGGCTACGTGTTCATGGTGAATCGTCGAGATTGTGGAAGCAAGCTTTCCGGGGCGTTAGCGCAAGGCCCCCTATATAAGGTCTAACGTCACGAATTTTATGAGAAATAACACCCCAAGAGACGAGGAGTGAGTTGTTGGTCGACATTAAGAAGCCACTTATACGTGAACTTAGAATTCTCACAACTAATCTATCAGGTTAGTGAAGTTTACTTTAGAACTTAGATTTTCTAGTAGATGAAACATACTTTCTCCCTAGAGTTGTAACATGTCCTATTTTCATGTTTTCATACAACTATCGAAGGTCTTCTTCAGGAAGAAGTTGAAACTTCATTATTAGCAAACTAACTGAACCAACTGCATTGTAAATGTAATACAGTCATGTGAAATAAATAGGACAGACAGCCTGTCGTTTGTTTTGCTTAGTTAGATAGATCAAACGATGTAAGATTTTATTTCTAGAAGTTTTCATGTGAATTATTTTAAAGCTTGAGATGTAATTATATTTGTTGTACTAAACCCCATTTTTATATTTTCTTTATTATGTAAGTAAACTTGTTATATAAATGTAAATTATTTGTTGTTTGCCTTGAAGCACATTGCTACCCATGACCACGCTCGAGTAAGTCAGTGTACCTAAAGAATCTGCCTCTGAGACCCCTGAGACCTGAAAAGGCTGCTTTTATAACGCCCGCATACTTGGTATTGCTCCTAGAGTTAAAGATGATGCCACAGGAAATGGTTTAGTTTGCGCCAGGTATAATCAGACTTGAAATATCCAATATTTCACTGATTAGTGGTCAAAAATTTTGAATGCAAATAGCTGTAACAACAAAACGATTTTTTCTTCTCATTTTTTAAAAGAAGAATGGGGAAAAGTGAGTTTCATGAAAATATTATGATGTTATGTTTCTTTTTCGCATTTTAATACGTAAGATATATGTCTCTTAGTGAATGGTTTTCTATTGGTGTATCGGTTGTGTAAATTGAACTTGTGTCAAGATGCCATTGTTCGGGAAGCGCAAGCTAACTCAAAAGAAGTTATTAAAGATAGCGAGACTTCCGTGTTTACAATGTAGGCAGACTGAGTATCTGAATTACGGTCTTGGGATCGATCCCTCTAGACTTACGACTCCCCACGCTTGTAAAGTCGTGCAAGCACCCAAAGCGTTAGCCACTTTTTCTACCCTAGCTGCCACAGGTGGCACCTCATCAGTATGGCCTTCTGTGCGAGAAGGTGATGACACTAGTTATATATTGGTTCCAAACGTTAAGCAAGAAATTTATGATGATGAAATTTTTGAAAGGGATTCTCTTCCTCCTTCGGATGAAGAGTCGTGTTGGATAGTTTCCAACCTCCTCTCGAGACAGGAGCGAATGAAACTTTACTCAACCCAAATTCACCTCGAGATGTGCAGCCACGCTACACATCCACTCCAGTTTCCGCGGATAACCAGAACTTAGTAGTAAATTTGGAACAGGAAATGGAACATATTAGTTCGACTAACGAGGACCCTGATTTGTTTGCGCCAATATACGATATTTTCGAAGATGCATCGAGATTCCAAGTACCCCAACGCGCAAGAGATTCATTAGAAGGTGTACAAACATCTTTGGGTAACGTAACCCCACTGTCCACGTCACCAAGATCAACATCATCGATAGTTGAAGACATTCCAGAGACCGACGCTTTGCTCGAAGTTGGTCCATTACCAACTCGCCCTACGCCAGCCCCACGGAAACGACGTCAAGTGGTCGAAACCAAAAGCAAATATGCTCCTGAGGTAAGGCATCAGAGAAATCCAGACAGATTATAGTACCTTTCCACATCAGGAAGACACAGAGCAGGATGAACACGATCCAACTCGAAAAAGACAGTCACAAGATGACCAGGTCAATCCACCCGAATCCATAACACCTCCAGAAGCTGAGTCTCCGAACTCAGATAAACCAGAAACAGAAACTGAAAGGAGTAATTTTCCAACTCTATCTTCTAATCTTCATTTACCAATTTTTGGTGGATCCCAAGAGGAATCCATTACTAGATTTTTAGCTAGATTTGAAGTTGTAGCGAATATTTATAAATGGAACGAATCAGAGAAAATCCGGTATTGCTTACTCTGTTTTAAGGAAAAAGCAGAAACCTGTATTTATTGTAGGAGTGCTACTTTAAATAGTTTCACTCGTTACAATAACTTTAAAGCATATGTATGTGCAGCTTTCCCAGAAAACGTGTTTCGTATCACTCTTCAAAGTGATCTACGTTCGAGAAAACAAAAACCTTCGGAATCTGTCGAGGAATTTGTGTATAAATACGCAAGAGAATGGAAGGAGATTTTTCCTACGATCTCAGATGCGGAACTAATTTTCCACATTCGTAGAGCAATCCTACCGAAATATGTGGAAGATTTGGTACTTGCCGAACCGCAGAATATCACACAAGCGGTAGAAGTTTTGCTCAAATTAGAAAGGTCCACGATTTTGACGAAAGAAGCATACGCTTCTTTACCTAAGAAGACGAATAGACAGTTTCTTCCTTCTCCTAACTTATGTCCCACTAATCCACTTCGAGTTTCAAGATACGAGAATTGTGCTACCTCGAAGTTTACAAAACCAGTCCCTGCATATCGATCAGCAAAGGTGTATTATAACCGAACGGATACCAGATCCACACAGAAAAACGAAAATGTTGTAAGACAAGTACCGGAAGTACAAATGAAAATATTTGGCAACCGTGTACGAGGGTTCATAATAGATACTGGAGCTATGCTTTCAATAGTAAGTTCTTCCCTTTTTCCAGCAAATTTCAACTTAGGGAAAAGAATGTAAAGTAAAGTAAGGATACAAGCATTGGGAAAGGATCCCACAGATCCTTTACCAGTAGTAAGAGTTGCTTTTTATCTCTCAGACTACCGTGGTTACACAAAACGGTTGTGGTTACAAGTAGCCATCTTACCTACCCACATTACTGACCATACGGTTATTCTTGGATACGATTTCATCTCTAAATATGTCAACGGTAAGAGAGTCAAGGAAAATTCTTGATTTGAAAGACAGTCAAGGAAAATTTTATAGTAGAATTAACTTTGCGAAACCACTTCCGAGTCCGAGTTCTAAAGGAACTCCACGATCAAATCTAGCGGATGTATGTTATCTGACAAGGACAACTACGACCTATTAACATACATAGTCGAGACAGCATGCATTTTGCTAGCGGTCAGAGATATAGAAAACCACAAAAGAATTATAGTTATCTTAGGTCTCCCAACACTACGCATAGTTAAGACAGAGCCAAAATTAACATTAATCCATCCGGAAATGGTCATAATAAGGCTGCTCATTCATTTTCCAAGTTCAAGGTACAGAAACAACACCCGGAAGTGCAGTCTAATACAAACTGAGGAAATAGAAACACCACAAGTAGTTTTACAACAACTTTCTCAAATAGAGCCGGAACCTCCTTGCGGAAAACGTTAAGTTTGTAGTGACGTAGATATTGTGATCCCACCGACGTCAACAGAGCTGATACGCATACGAATGAAGGGAGTTCGAAAGAATTTTTTTTAGCACAGAACTCAGGAGGATTGACGTACAAATATAGATGTTTTACTCTACCTACATTGGTGGACGGTACTTCCCCAGAGAATGTCATTCCTGTATTAAATTACAAAAGCATCCCAGTAAAAATTCCCAAGGGAGAAATTATAGGAAACAATTTTGAAGTATCTAAAGTAGAGGACTACGATCCTCCACCTCCCTTCAGCTCAAGTTTTTCCTCACTGACATCTGCCCCTCCCAACCCCTCCTCCCTCTTCACCAGGAAGCTCAATTAAAGAACATGATTTGGAAAAGGAATTGAACATCGGATCTTCCCTCACCAACGAGGAAAGAAAGCAAGTAAGTAGTAAAAGCACCTAAGGACATAAGGAATCAAGTGTATAGTGTAACTATTAGCATTAGTAATTGTAAGTAATAATAAAGCAAATTATGTGTAACATTTGTATTGTAGAGAGACGAGAACTCTTTGGTGTGTGTGTGTGTAGTTCTCGTATACAAAATTTTTTATATCTACCTACACCGCCTCAGCTCATGTCCGTTCCATTAGCCTACGAACTAAACTCCATGGTAAACTTTGCATTTAGTCGAGAGCAGCATTATTCCACTCACATTGGACTATTTTGCTTTCACCGCGTCGTAGTGTACGTATGCTTCACCAAAGAACACCAAAGCCACTGTATTTAAATTTAACAATGGGCAATTATGTCCTTCTGTCTCATACTTTATGACACGTTTACTCCGTCAATCTATAAAAAGAAGTAGGAAATATGCTGTGTATGAACATCAAGTAAAGCAAAAAGGTCGTAAATATACATAAAATAAATAAATATTTTGTTTTGCAAAGTGCCAAAGCATTGCACTCCATTACTACCTTAAACACTTTAGTTCCTATAATAATCTAGGCAGAGAGGAAATGACCATCCCTATTGTTTGAATCCTACGTTTTAAACAACCCCCCATTTTTTAGGTCTTACCTATACGTTCCAAACCTTCTATATCTTATCCCTTATCATGACTCTCTTTGGGTCAGAAACAACGGGTTTTGGCATATCAACTATAAGGAATAAGGTACACCGTAGCGATCTACCAGACCATTTAGTAACAGAACTCCTAGGATAGAGGAAATGTTAGCTGGGAAGTCGTCTGGCCCACGACAGATTAGAGTTAACCCTATTCGAACCAGAGCTGCCAACTCTTGGTTCACGCAGCTAAAAGGGAAAAAGAAATTGATAAGCAGCTCTCTGTTAGGATAGAACGCAGTTGATAAGTATGTATTTTAAACGGCAGACCCATAGGTTTTCATAATACGGGCGAAAAGAAGAAAGAAATTGATGTCATGCAGCAATTGATTTTGGAAGCAGTAAATGAACAAGTATTATTTAAGGCACGTTTCTGGTTTTGCGGACTGGCCACTGCTTCAACCACAACTACAGTGGAAGAGATAAGGTAAATACATTGAGTTGATGCATCATACTCGATCCCATTGCAGTAAAACGGGTGATAAGTGTTCTATTCCCGGATTCGTTTAAGCAATGGCAGGAGCAAGTTCATTTTTCATTTCAAATCGAGTTCCAAACTTGCCGATGGAGAAATTCTCAGGACTGCCTACCGATGACGTCGAAGCCTTCCTGGAACACTTCAAATTAGTGAAGGGCATCTATGCTGGGAAGGACGCTGATGCAAGAAGTTACTTTATCGGTATATTGGACGGGCAGGCTAAGAATTACTATTATTCGCACAAAACCAAGCTCGATACGATAAAAAAGTTCGATGATTTTGTGAAAGAATTCGAGAAGCATTTACCTTCTACTTGATCAGACCCGAATAATGCATTATTTAACAGAAAGAAGCTTCACACCGAATCAAGCACTGAGTATTTTATGATGTGACACGATTGTGCCAAAGAGCAGACCCAGACATGAGTGAACTAAGAGTCACCATGTTCTAAAAGGGTTAGGTCCACAAATGCTCGAATGTTTAATCAGACTTAATTTCAAAAGTATGGAGGAACTACACGGACAAATTGTGTTGTTTGAAAATGCACGGTTTAATTCCCAACGGCGTGCAATTGATTACGCAGTGCATGCTCCAACACACGATGACGGAACCACAGAGGTTCGAAACGTCAAACCGAGACGAAGGCATCCCTGCCCGGGACCAAGACGAGTAAATCTCGTCAAACAGATGCAGAATCTTAATTTAAATGACAAAAAGGAGCCAGTGGTATGCTTTCTTTGTGGTAAGATTGGGCATTACAAGAGAGATTATTTCTCTAACCCCAACAATTCCAATAATCGCGTATGGAAACGCCGCATGCTCCAACCAAAACACAAAAACTCAGGAATTTCCGCGAAACGGAACTGGTTCTGCGCCTCCCCAGAGAAAAGTCACTTGTCCACAAGTAAACCATAGTTAAGGCAAATGAGCAGAACAAAATGAGGGAAGGTGTGCAAAGAAGTTTAGTAAAATGGTAGAAATTTCCCGCCGTCTTTTGATTTTTCATTAAGTATATTTTATTTTTTGCTATATTTTAATTGATTTCCCATGAACTATATTTTATGTATTTGGTAGTACTCTTTAAGATTAATTTGCAAATTATATAGGTGATGTTAATTAATATTAATTACCAAACAAATTGTTAGAAAACTAAATATACTCGTTGTAATTACACTGAAGTCAGGTGGTGATGAATCCCTTTTGTCTTTTACAGGTAATTAATATTCCAGATACACAAATTGCCATGCCATTGTGAGTACATAACTAAACGCAGTTAAAAAAGCTAAAATTTAAATATTGCCGACTATCGCCTATATAGTACTTAGGATACTCTTTCATTCTTGTAGATACGATAAAATTCGACTCAACTTGAACAAGTCAAGATTTATCGCCAGAATAGTTTTGGCATATCATAGAATAAGTATTGTGATACTATAATGAGTCTTACTAGCTTATACGAAAACACGAAAAATATCTTGGAATTCGAACTACCACAAAGAAGTTCTACTAATTCCTCAGAACCGTGTTTGTCACTATCGAAACTGAAAACAATTACACGGTTTGTCACAAATATTGTAGACTTAGGTTTAGCTGATATTCCCCCACGACTGGATAAACAAGTTTTTCCAAATTCTAGTCGCGAAGTACTGATTAGTGGAACAAAGCAAAAGTACATTGCAACATGGTCATATATGCAATTTCTAATATGGCTGATATGGCTCAAATTTAAGCTGCAGAATCTTAGAGTGCACGCTAAAAGTTTACAATTACCTGAATTTGTAAATTTGGATCAAGCAATTGACACAAATTGGACTTTAGGCACAATTACCTGAATTTAAAACTGAAAATATTCAGCCTTTACGTGAAGATGACGAATCCTTCTCAGTACATGTAAACAAGGTAATTGCACCTAGGCCCTATCCTTTATATTTGGAATATAGTTTTAACTATGGTCATATTATGGATTATCTATAAGTCCAGAGTACATATTTTGTCTTTCATGATTGCCGGTGTGCCCACCGCAAAAGCAGACGAATTACTTGTGCATACTTCAGCAGAAATTCTAGGTTATGTAATATTGGGATTACCCATGTTAATTGTTTTATTCTGTACCTGTTATTACTTATGCTTTCACCGAATATGGGAATTTCTCCAACTCCGCATGCAACCCCCCAACCCAACGCGCTTGACATAGAAACTGAGATTTCACAAATTAAACTTCCATTCAAGCCGCCAAGAACCAAGTTCACCAACTTAATCAAGGAACCAGCTACCACAATGTTATGACTAGCTGTAATAATCATGTTCCTCCCATCAATAATTGGATTAGACATACCTACTTTCTATCATTATGGTTTAAATAAAATACAGTTATCCAAGCCGATTATATACGATTCTTCCTTACCAGTAGTAATGAAAATTGAGTATGACGAGACCATATCAAGGGGTTTAAACTGGAAAGATATGCCTAGCAATGTTTTTAGATCTAATTTGATACAAGACGACCCCACCGAAGGCTATTCATTCATTTTTTAAGCAAAATCCCACACTAGCAGGATATTTTACTCAACAGAAAATTACCAAGCCTTACTTCGTCAGATCCGAAGTTATCTAAATATAAATTGGCTTAGCTGGTCAACGAGTAAACAACTAAATACGCGTATAGAATTCGAGAGATCGATAAAAGCTCGTCAAATTAAAAAAAATTAGACCCTCTTTTATAGACATTTAATGAAACGAAAGAGATGATAACTTTAGTCTCAGAACGACTAATAGGTTCTAACTATACCACAGTAATTAATCATAATGACGCTGAAAGTTTATTTAATTTTCCGCTCCTAGAACGTGCAATTTCTGAAAGTTCTACGCTAATAGCATTCAAAATCCGTCATTAAAATAAATTAGCTACGGACAATGTATCGATTACAACCGCTGTTATTTACTTACTATCAGGATGTATGTCCCGTGACACTACCTTTAGAAATTGTAATTTCAGTAACGTCCACCCATGCTACAAACAGTTCTCAGTCAACGGAATTACTCACCACAGATTGTGTTTGACTCGAGAAACTTTGTGCCTAGCTAGATTTTTGAACGCTAAGGAAATTATGGCATACAATTGTGTAGAGACACTCATGATAAATGATGCGTACAGTATACGAAATTTGTGTAATATAGAGTGTGTCCCCGCGAAAAAAATAATGTATTTCATCGGATAAATTATACGGCCACATTAATGTTACTAAAACCTTCTCACAGATTGACTATTACGTGTTCAGAAATAGTTATTCCAATCCATAATCTCCCGCGTGTTGGCGCTCTGATACTCGAACTATCTTGCGGATGTAAGGTACGGATGCAGGACCAAACCTTTTCAGCGCCGCCACCATGCATAAAACCCACGCAGGACTATGGAAGATTTCAATTTCTGTTGCCAGTACAATGGTATAAGGGTCATTTATCTGAAGCCCTACCTTTCGAATGCATGGAATGTAATGCCCAACGACAAATGAAGCAATTATTAGGACGACCCCATATAGCAGAGTGGACAACAATATCAATTGCCTTCTTAATAGGACTCATAAGCTTAACACTAAGCTTAGTGCTAATCAAAATGTTAATGCAGTGGCTGGATAAACACCTTAATGCTAACGAACCTGTGTATCTAACCGTGACATGAAACTAGAAATTCACCACACCCTGCTTCAATGTATACTAATTCTTATATTACCTTATATCATTAGGCAATAAGCACTAACTTTAGAAAGACTAACCGAATGTATTAATGTAGAAGTAGTTATATTTTGTTTTTCTTTGCCCAGGCCACAAGTCCGATTGATTCTCACAGGCACTATTGCTTCTTTTTTTTAAAAAAAGTTAAACATCCAAAAAGTTTTAGATCTTTTCAATTCAAGAAAGCTACCTAACCTGCCTTTACGCAAGGCTCGTCATACAAACCGGCATGGTTTCCGGTAAGCGAAATTAACAAGTGGCCCAATACTGGTACATAATGTACTTACTAGTACGATGCTGTCGGAAGTTACAAAAAGCACGTATGTAATTAAGCAAAACCCGTCAGAATCAAGCGAACCATAGTATATGTATACATACACGTGTAGGCCTACTTTTTAATTTTTTATAGTAGTGTAATGAACTTATATAGGCACATTGTGAAATACAACTAACTTTTGATATAGCGAAATGATGCTGAAAGCACCCGTATAGTCACACATTTGTTATGAATTAGCGTAACGATTATAACAAATTTTCGACGGATCTTCCCAGTAGGATAAAGTAAGGGAGCTATCCTCAACTAGAGTGAATAAAATTAACACTTGTTTTTAATTTTTTCAGCGAACAGCAATTGAATGTGACCATTTTGTAACCTCGCAGCACCCGTTATAGGATAGCAGGAACCACAGGGGAAAGCAGAATAATCATTTAGAACTTATGTTCTTGACATTTAAATGAAATCATTTTTATGTCAAAAACATAAACATGTAAATAACTATATTATATAGCCACTTAAATGTACGCTAGCATAGACTAACAACTGGATGTGCCACACCCGAGAAAGATTTCTTGTGTTTACAAGAATTTATTTGTTATAATTGAATCCACCCTTATAACTGAATTATAATGCACCCTTCCACTCTTTAGCTGACTATTTTTTTATCTCTCTTAAATCCATTTGGGATTTGGAGTGTGCGTTCAACGCTTGGTCTAACATGTGTCTTGTCGGAGTGACAGGATCACAGTTACAAAAACTGTTATCACCGTGATAGCAGTTAAGCGAAACAAATAGCAGTTTAGAATGTGTTAATTAAAGGAAATATTCTGCAAATGCAAATGATTAAGCCTAAGAAAAGGATAACAACGGAAAATTTACTACAAATGTAAATAAAGCATATCGGTGAACTTACACATATGGTATTTAGTGGCCACACATAGAAATAACAGCTAGCCTGCATGTCCGTCGCTTGAATAAATACACTAGTCAAACTAAAAGCTTGTTTAAGCATAACAAACTTTGTATTTTTCGGAAAATATATTTTAATTGTAAATTTTAACGCTCTAAAAATAGTTAATTAAATTTTGGAAGCAAATAAAAATTAAATAAGTCATGGAAGAAGTAGAGTCAATTAACAGACTTTGCAACTTACAAATTGAACTTTTCCGAATACAAAAATCAAACTAATATTTAATATTAATTATTTTCTTTGCAGAATCACTGATTATCAGCTTAAAAATCTGGAAGCGAATTATAAGCCATATTTATGAAGTAATTATTTTATTTTTTATTATATGACTTATAATACTTATGACTTATATAAACATGACTTATTTTTTATTTATACTCAACAGCCCTTTTTAAACGTGTTTGCTGAGAGCACCCACTCTCTTCATGATCGAACGGAAAGTCAAGGTCGCCTAGAAGCCGGAAAACGAAGATAGCCAGCTAGAAGAATGAAAACATCTTTAACTTCTCCTGAGAATTTCCTGCTTCCGCGAAGTTATTTATGTCCGATTTTCAAGAATATTGTTTGTATTTTTTAAATAAGTAATCAAATACATTTTTCCTTACGAGTGTTAAGACAAGTCATGTTGAACAGATGAAATTTTTTGCCTCAAGAGTTAAGCTGTATGCGACAATACCCTAATTGTATATCCAATATTAATTTATGTGAACGTTATGTTATTTTATGTTATATCAGTATAGTAAGCATGTGTTAGGTAGGTTGAGTTAAATTTCAGGGCTATGACGACAGACTGTAGGGTTCTTTCTACCATTTTTTCATCTTTTCTCCCTCTCTCAGTTAAATAAACACTATGGATAGTTGAAATACCTTCTTTGAGCAATACTGTCTAAACGTAGAATCATCCTTTACAGCTTTTTTGCTGTAAACTAAAAGATGGATCAAATTGCAATTTTACCCTCTAATTTTATTTTAAAAAAAACTTTTGTAAATTACGAAATTGTGACCAGAAAATAAAATACGGAAGATATGTATTAAGTATTATAGTATATGTAAGCATTTTAAGCTTAGTTACAGCAACAATTTCAGAATGAAGATGACCGTAAATACCTCCCCATAACTTTCATGTACATTACATTTAGAAGTTATTAGGAAAGCAACACTTTCTCGAGTCAATCCGTGAACACAAGATAGCAAAATCCCCTCCTTTGTTCTCACACCTTGAGCCGGAAACATCGAAGGCGGAGAGGGTTTGTGACGAAATTGGATTATGTCTTACCCACCCTATCCTAGATTTTGCTCAACCTTATGTTTTGACCCAAGATTGGAGCGAGACTCCTTGTTTGAGAAACAGGAAAATATAAGAGTAATTGTATAAAGCCTGTTGAAAGAATATTTGTCGATTCACTGCTTAGCAACATCGAAATTTGGAAATATGACAGTAACTTAACAAGGTCCATTGTTAGCTGTTAAGGAAGCTTGTCATGAATGTGGTAAAGATTAAACATAGAAATTCTTGTTTTACGAAATTCAGGAAGCATGAGTGTGGACAAGCAGAGGAAGACAGTATCATCGGTCGGGCTAGATAAGATAAAAACAGACACTCTCAAGGAGAGTTTGTGGGAAAGTGATGCGTAGTAACTGTTATTCAACACCCAAAACACCCTCTCCTCAATTCCTTTCTTTTATTACAAATATGGCATCGCGTGATATTTGCGGAAGGGCTACGTGTTCATGGTGAATCGTCGAGATTGTGGAAGCAAGCTTTCCGGGGCGTTAGCGCAAGGCCCCCTATATAAGGTCTAACGTCACGAATTTTATGAGAAATAACACCCCAAGAGACGAGGAGTGAGTTGTTGGTCGACATTAAGAAGCCACTTATACGTGAACTTAGAATTCTCACAACTAATCTATCAGGTTAGTGAAGTTTACTTTAGAACTTAGATTTTCTAGTAGATGAAACATACTTTCTCCCTAGAGTTGTAACATGTCCTATTTTCATGTTTTCATACAACCATCGAAGGTCTTCTTCAGGAAGAAGTTGAAACTTCATTATTAGCAAACTAACTGAACCAACTGCATTGTAAATGTAATACAGTCATGTGAAATAAATAGGGCAGACAGCCTGTCGTTTGTTTTGCTTAGTTAGATAGATCAAACGATGTAAGATTTTATTTCTAGAAGTTTTCATGTGAATTATTTTAAAGCTTGAGATGTAATTATATTTGTTGTACTAAACCCCATTTTTATATTTTCTTTATTATGTAAATAAACTTGTTATATAAATGTAAATTATTTGTTGTTTGCCTTGAAGCACATTGCTACCCATGACCACGCTCGAGTAAGTCAGTGTACCTAAAGAATCTGCCTCTGAGACCCCTGAGACTTGAAAAGGCTGCTTTTATAACGCCCGCATACTTGGTATCGCTCCTAGACTGAAAGATGATGACACAATAGCAATTCAAAAATGACGACCACCATTTCTTTAGCCCCCAATTTGTCCAAAATATAAAATTATTATGATAATCGATTGTGCATCGCGTGTGAACCCATTTTTGACCTTTGTTCACAATTAGAAAGCGAAGAAATTAAAATATTAATGATGTCTGTGAATGCGACAGCTGTCCCAATTACTCGGATCCAAAAGCTTTTAATTATAATCTTTAGTGCATCGTCTTAGCGTTTGTGCACAATTCACATTGTAGAAAATCAAGTTTTAATTTGGGGAGTTGAATAAATGGTGGCCCTTAGTGCCTCGAATTGCAATCTTTTTGTTCTGATTAGTTTGTATACGTTTCTGCATATTATTTTTGGCCTTATGCACAATTATTAAGTGAGCTGTTAGCAATTCAAAAAGACGGCCACCATTTCTTCAGGTCCCAAAGATGTCGACAATAGTATTTGTTGCCAGAATGTTTTGCATGCATTTTTAGCGTTTGTGCAAAGTAGAGTTGACAGGAATTCACATAGTTAGAAGGAAATTCACATGGTAGGATTTCTCATAACAAAGACTTTTCAAATTCTCTCATAACCGAGACTTTGGTTTTCGAATGGGCACTCGAGGAACAGTTCCATTGCTGGTTTGGGTATGTTTACGAACAGACCGAGAGATTGAATCTTTAAGCTTCCATGACGATTATCCATAATGAATTATTAACTTCGGGGATTTACTTAATGTAATTTTTATTTAATGTATTGTCTTACAATTGTTTCATCGATTTATCTACTACACTTCGAGGAGTTTTCCTACTACTTTACTGCTACTTCTTTTCCTGTTGAAACAAAATCATATTTCATTAAGAACAGAGAGAGAGAAAGAGAGAGAGAGAGAAAGAAAGAGAGAAAGAAAGAGGAGAGAGAGAGAGAGAGAGAGAGCGAGAGCTAGCGGCTCAGTGGAGACAGGATGACAGCATTCGACATCAGTGGCGGAGGTTTGACTTAGTTTTTGCCCTCAGTAACTCTAGGCGAATGCTGTCATTGTACCTTCAATTTGGATCCTGTCGATACTTTTTCTCATCCGCTCCCCAACATTATCTTCGAGCCTGAGGAGCTTCTCTACTACTCTTCCACTACTTCTTTTCTTGTTGAAGAAAAACTATTTTACAATAAGAACAGAGAGGGAAAGAGAGAGGTAGCGGCTCAATGAAGATAAGTTGACTAATCATTCAACATCAGTGGCGGAGGTTTGACTTAGCTTCTCATCTCAGCGACTCTAAGCGAATGCTGGGATTGTACCTTTAATTTAGATCCTGATCGGTGATTACGAATCTCAAGTCAGAGTTACAAAATGTAAACCTCTTCATACCCTATTGACAACCTGTATTCGTGAAACAGCCTGTATATTCATATTCATATTCATATTCATACATTTTCCATCGTTTCACATCTTAGATGTTTTGATTTCGTCAAACTTCTAAAATAATATAATATACAGTTAAAATTTGATTACAACTGGAAATTTCATGTGCATAAAAATACAGACACACCGTCATTTAGAATATTGATTAAATGTAGTTTACAAAAAAATTACATGATGACCAGTGTAGAATAATTTATACATAAGTATAAAAAATTAAAACCTTAAAATTTATCCTCTTTCGATAAAAGCGTTTCGATTTCTTTAAGATTATAGGCGCTATTTTCCTTCAAGAATTTCTTTAACTTCAAGTTGAAAATTTGTTTTTCCAGAATTTTTATATTTTCTGGTAATCTATTATATAGCCTCAATCCCACTTGCTCATAACTTTTTTGTGTTACATTTAGTCTACATTTTGGAATATTGAGTTTTTGACATTGTCTAGTATAATGTGAGTGCACTTCCATTCCCGCTACATAACTATTAATATTTTGTTTTATAAATTTCATGCATTGAAATACATACATGTTTGTTAGGGTCATTATTCTGAGGTTTGGAAATGCATCTCTGCAACTATCTGTAGGCTGTAAGTCGGCTAATTCTCTTATTGCCGCTTTTTGTATAATAAATACATGCTTCGCACCATTTGAATTACCCCATAATATCAGTCCATATGAGACTATAGAATGAAAAAAAGCATAATAAGCCTGTAACAACCAATCTTTTGGAATCATAAACTTAAGCCTACGTATTAAATATATGATCTTATTCAATTTCTTACAGAGATTGTCTGTGTGCGTTGACCAGTTAAGTTTTGCATCCAATGTTATACCCAACAATTTAACTGTATCTTTTCCATTCTTGTTTTTCATACCATTTAGTAGGGAAAAAAATACTTTCTCAGTTTTGTTTTCATTTAATGAAAGACCATTTCTATCAAACCAATCTTTAGCTATCTTTAAGTTAGCCTCACTCATTGTTTCAAGATCATTAATATTATCCCCTTTTTCAATAAATGTTGTATCATCAGCATACATAACAACATTTGGGACAACTTCTGTTGGCAGATCATTCACATAAATCACAAAAAGTAGAGGCCCCAACACTGATCCCTGGGGTACCCCTTGATAGATCCTGCGTCTGCTAGATAGATGATTACCCACTTTAACATATTGCAACCGATTAACCAAATATGATTCCAAAAGATTTAGCCCTTTATTAATAATACCATACACTTTCATCTTTTCGATTAATATTTCATGAGGTACTGAGTCGAACGCCTTACTTAAATCTACCAAAGTTAAGCATGTAATTTTCTTACTTTCATACCCATTTATTATCTCAGAAGTAATGCTTTCTAAGGCAGACATGGTGGAGAAACCACTTCTAAAACCAAACTGGTTATTACAAATTAATTTATTATTCTCAAAAAAAAGATGTCAACTGTTCCCTAATAAAATATTCAAATATTTTAGAAAAAACTGACACAAGAGATATAGGTCTGTAATTAGCAGGATCATCAATCCCCCCCTTCTTCTTATATATTGGGACAACCACAGCACATTTAAGACAGTCGGGGAAACGACCCTCACTTAATGACCAATTTATGAGATACAACAAAGGTTCTATTATTAGATCTATAATAACCTTAATCACAAAATTGGATATACCAAAATTATCCTCGCTTTTTGAGTTACTCATAGATCTAATTACTTTGATGATTTCAATACTTGTTACACCATTCCACTGCGTTAACAGTTTCTTGGTGCCACTTGGATGATATACCATTTTGTGCTCATTTAACAGGTTATTATCTGGTGAACACCTTTTTTTAATTTTCCTAATGAAACATTCATTAAATTGATTCGGAGTTATTTTACTACTTCCGTCGTTATATATTTTGCTGTTCTTCGTATCGTTGATAATAGACCAAACCGTTTTTGTTTTGTTGGTTGAATTGAATATTTTACTGGCTATAAAATCGCACTTAACTTCTTTAAGGGTTTTTCTATACTTCCTTTTAGCAACTTTATATGCAGTTATGTTTTTACCATTTTTAAATCCAACATATAATATATGTACTTTATTTCTAAGTTCCTTGAGTTTATCATTAAACCAAGGACATCTATCCTGTCTCGAACTATTTAGCGATATGATTGGACATGTGTTATTTAATACTTGGCTAATAGTATCCGTAAATTTATACCATGCTTTATCTGCTGATTCGGAACTTACTATTATATCCATCATAGTTTTAGTGTTTATTCTATTTCTTAGCATTAACAGGTTCTTTCTTTTGTAGTTTCTTATATATATATATTGTTCATCAGACCTTAGCTGTTTTCCGGAGCACGTTATTCCAAGTATTAGTGCACGATGATCCGATACTTCATATGGAGTGACTGCACATATTAAGTTTGAATCTGTTATATTCGTTATTACGTTGTCTAAACATGCGTTTAATCTGGTTGGTAAATCGTTAATTATATTGTAGCCATACGACATAAAAAAATTGTTTAAATCTACGCTCTCATTGTTATTCTTACTTACATCTACATTAATGTCACCAATAAAAACTATTTTATATTTTTGGAATTTATGCAAATATAACAGCAGTTTTTCCCATTGCTCTAGAGATTTTGTTACCGTTATATTAGGGAGCCGATATACACATAAAACTATTATTTTTAATTTTGGAAGAATTATACCACAGTTTTCAAATTCTTTCTCGATTGTATATTCTGCAATATCGAGTGGGTTAATTTCAAAATCCACCGATTTCTCAACCAAAACTGCCACTCCACCATTTTTATATTTTTTTCTACAAAAACTAGTCAATAACCTAAAATTTATTGGTATATAATATGCTAGTTCATCATCATTCAGCCAATGTTCATTTATACATATAATGTGACATGCATAATTATGTATCAATAGTTCGAACACTTCAGTTTTATTCCTGAGAGACTGTAGATTTATGTGCAGTATTGTGAGACAAGTTTCAGTTTTCATTGGAATACTTATATTTGAATCGGAACAAAATGACTGAGATAACACCAAATTTGGATCATTGAAATTTTCATAAGAAGCAGACGTATAAACTAATTGCTTTCCAAAATCTTTTTCCCTCAGCTGTGATGTACAATTTTCAACAATAATCGGGGCCTGCAGTCTATTAACTGCAGGTTGCTTGCTCAGTTTCCCTGATTTATCCAATTTAAAGGTATCGTTGACTTTCTGGTACTATTTGATTTTGACCTTATTTGACTAATTTCTATGAGTAACCGTTCGCATATATATTTCTTGCCCAAGTTGTTTAGATGCATACCATGATTCGTATGAAATCTTTTGCCTAAACCTTCAATATCGATCACATATAGGTGTTTAAATCTCTTCATTAAATCTTTAATTTTATTATTGGCCGTTCTTATTTCCAAATTTACAGCAGACCAGTATGGCAAGTCATATCGTGTTGGAATAGTGTATACTATTATATTATCATGAACATGATTGCACAAGTATCTCTTTAGCGATCTTAGAAAAGATAAAGTGTCATTTTGATAGATATCGTTTGCCCCGACCATTAGCACCGTTATTTCTACCATATTTTGAGGTTTCCTTTCAGAACTATTAAGAAAGAAGTTAGTACTTAATATTTCATAAGATCTTGCATTAGGCTTAATTAAACTTAAGACCTTGTAGTGACTTAGCCTCCTAACCATTAGAGACAGTCCTCTACCATGGCTGTCTGTTAAAATATTTAGCTGTACTTGATCAGTTGGTGAAGGATCAATACAATAATTGTCCTCACTGTTTAGACGCCCAACATGTACATTACTTTTCTGTTCGGTATACCTTTTATTTATATAATGGTCCGGTTCACAAGAATTATTTTCAAGTTCCTTACTTTTTATAAAGTCGTCGAATTCTTTTACCTTTTTCATTATTTGGTCAATTTGGGTTTGTATGTTTTCTCTTACTACATTATTTGATTCAATAAATTCTTTATGAACATTTTCTCCTTTTGATAATTTTCCCTCAATTTGAGCAATTTCTTTAACTAGATCTTTTTTACCATTTTCAAGATAATCACATTTATCAGTCAAAACCTGTACTGGAAGACACTGACATATTAAATCAGTTTGAGTGCACTTTTCCATGTTACAAATACAACAGCCTACTTCGTTTAGGTCTACCTGAATAGCTTTATCAATTTTATTTTCAAATGAGTGAGTTTGTAATTCCTCATTCATCATTTCATGACTATGATCGTTTACGCTATTTGATCCTTTGCATGATGTAGTACCTCGTAATGTCATTACTGCTTTTAGTTCATCAAGCATTTTAATTGATTTATCATGTGCTATTGTAGGTAAGTCATTTCCCCTGTCTACTTCCTCGTCACTTGTATAATAGTCTTTCGTATAACGAAAAGATTTATTTAAAACAGAGTGCCTTGATTGCATTTCTCTATCTAAACTATTCTCTTCTATAACTGGACTGTTAAAGTCTATGTCCTCAAAGTCTTTATAAAAATACTTCGCAGATTCATCACTTGAACCATGATTTGGGGATTCTGGATCCATTCTTGCTCTCACTGACTCAACCAAACTACACCACTAATATAAAAAATTTAACTTGGTTAAAATACAAACAATAAATACATAACTACATACGTTCAGTCTTAACAATTCTATAGGTTGATTGCTATTTGTCATTCAAGAAACCCCACATTCACAGCACTTTGAATTATAATTTGTTAATTAATTATTTGAACAGTATGACGTATAACTCATCCGAATGAGTATACTATACTACATAAAAATTACTATAAAAAGTATAGCTATAAAATTTGCATACAGTGGAGAGTTTCAGAGTTATTTATAGAAAACAATAAAAAAAACTTTAGGCGGCACTTCAAAGAATTTGAATGAAAAGATTTTCAAGACCACATATCTTTCTTAATTCGGTTGTGATTCCCACTGGAATTAGTTTTCGATTAAAGGCGTGACTGAACTCTACTACATAAACTGATAACCAAAATTGGGAGGAGGGGCAACGAATTTCCAAAATATACGCGGGGCCAAAATATAGGTGATAAATCTATAACACTGATAGCTTATTACACAATGAACACAGATTTAAAAAAAACAAATATGGAATAACCAATGTATAGAATTGCGTTGCTATACGCAGGACCAGTCCTATTAGAATCACCTTTTTAAACCGTTGAGCGACTAACCCGATTCAGAAAGGGACTGCTTACATCATATTATAATTAGATTCAGCAAAAAATTCGACAATTTTTCATACCAATACACGTTGGCAACACTGAGCGCACAATCCACACCAATCAGATTCAGCAACAAGGTTACTAACGATTAAACAAACAGGGTGCAAATGCACGTCACCAAACTGATAATTATACCAGAATCTCAAATTGACTAAATGATCACTGTTTCAAAATATGCCAGACCACAATAGGTAGGTCACACTAAGAAGCCACTATATAATGTTAATCAAGATGCATATCATTTTCATGGTTATTTGGGGGTCGCTGATTACGAATCTTATATCAGAGTTGCAAAATTTAACCCCTTAATAAGATTTTAACCTTTTAGCGTATACTTAAATGATATTTTTTAAAGATGAAATATTACTTTGTTTTTTTTATAAATGGTTCCTGATTGGATGCAAATTGAGTTATAATTAATTAATATATTTGCAAATTCTATGTTATAATAACGGAATTATGTTAAAATTAATTTTTGAAAAAATAATATTTATTAATTATAACCATAAATCAATTTATTGTGTTAAAAATATAATTACAAAAAAATCGGTTTTATCGACATGCGATAAATTTATCGATGCACCAATGTCTTCTGATGTCGAACATTCTGAACTTAAAACATCGTTTTGTTCATCTTCTTGACTAACTCTCACAGTTAGTTAGAGCGAACTAACAACTTCAGTTGACAAGCCTCTCTCGCTCTCTCTGTATATATATCAGACACACACACACACTTCTCCCATATATCTTCTTTTGAGGTTAGATTTGTGAAAATCAACTTTGCACGATTCTTTTACCTTTCACTTTTCATTTAGTCGTTTATTCTAATAATTACTTTCACTCGCTTTGCTTCACTGGGGTGCTGTCCCCAGGCCCCCGTGGGATTGCGCCCCAATACGGAAGGTTTGGCCCATTTATTCTAACGTACTCTTGGTCATACACCTTCATACCAAATTTCTTTTCTCTAGCTTCAGTGTTCCCGCCCATAAAATCCATTTTATCCTTTTTAATCTAGCTTCTGTTTTGATAAAAATGGGCTTTTGGGAGGCCATTTTGGATTTGAGAAGGGAACTTTTCAAAATGTAATATTTTCCTAAACTATTCGTGATGACACCTTTATGTCTAGCTCAAACGGAGTGGAAAATTGTTTTTTTTTAGCCCGCCTGTTTGGATCCAAGATGGTGTCTTTGGATACATTTTGTAATATTTTCTTAACCTATTAGTGATGATGTACAGTCATACCAAAATTTCGCTTCAGTAGCCACAGCAGTTTAGTCTGTATATTCTATACAACAATAGGTTTTTGAGCGTCCATTTTGGATCGAAGAGCGACGTTTTCAATATTTGGGATTTTTCCCTTTATCTACTATTGATGATGTACGATCATATCAAATTTCGTGTTTCAAGCTCCAGTTGTTTGGCCTGGGAATTATGATGATTGGGTCAGTCAGTCAGTGACCATGAGGCTCTATAGTATGTGGTTGTCAAAAAATTGAATAAAAAACACAGGGGGGGGGGGCAACTCCGGGCAGCAATTTTCTTTTATATTAAAGAAAATACATTTGACTATAACTTAAAATAAGTCTGACAGTGGAGCAACACGGGCACATAACTTTTTCATAATAATATATCGTATTTTAAAGATTTCAATTAATACAGATCAATAACAATTATTGTTTCACTAATAATTTATATTTGATAAATTATTATTTCGTATTTTTATATACTACGTACTTTCAGACGTTGATTCTATTTTCATTAATGTTTCAATCTAAAGTTTTTAGACAACTTTCAACACGTGCGTCGTTTACTGCCTCAGTAACACAATCGATGCCAATCGATGCCAATCGAACAAAGGTAGCTTTGCGACTCCTATTCTGGAACAGGTTAAAAGAAATAAACATTTAAATAAGTAATTTCTGACCATTACAGATGTACTGTAACCAACCGAACATGAAAAAATCCCTAACTAGTTACTTTTTTGGACTTTTTGCCAGCTTTTTTGGAATCGGCCGCACTGTGCGTCGCTTTAACCAGTAAAGACCGTCGTCTGAACTTCACGTTTGTGGACTTAGTTATTAAGTGATTAATTAGAAATTGAACAAAACCAATTTCGGACAGCTTTTGGACTTGTGATATATTCCGTGGTGATTACAAAGTGTTCTACATACAGACTAGAATATGTTCAAGTAGTGCAACGTAGAACTTCTCAAATAGTGACTGTAATTTATAGTACGCGTACTCTATCCACCAAATGAAGAGGAGTAGGTTTGAACCAGAACTTTGACTCGCCCTTTGAAGTTTAAAGGTATGTGTGGTTGGAGCCTCCGTAGAGTTAAAGATTGCTATTCTCAAAGTGCCCTCGGTACGATTCAAATATAATCTATCGTCTCACTAAAGACATTAACCTTATTAAGCAAAGAAACTGTCATTGTAGTGTAGTCTACTCAAATCTAAATATTTCCTTCCTTTTGCAGCAAAGCGTAGTCAAAATAAGTAATCAGTAAAATAAGGTTAGTAGTTAACTCTCTCCAAAGTAAGTATAAACGAAGTGCTCTAATTATGTACATTGTGGTCTAATTTGAAACAAATATGTACATTCTAGCCACGTCAATATACACAACACATACACAGTAAGGTAGGGCAAAACAATATAAATATATATGTTGATAGCTGTAATGTTGTTTGGGTCTCCTATTAAAGCTCGAGTTTCCAGATTTCACCCACTCGACCACGGAAGACGGATTAGCACATGAAAGGAAAACAGATCCCAAGATCTCAACTAACAAAAGAATATCTCTTCCAAAACGGCTTAATAAGAAACCTGTTGGTGGAGTGAGAGAAATGCTAGAGAACTCAGTAATACACTTCAAATACGTACACACAAGTGCATTGAAAGGTGACCTTGAATTCTGCTGCTCAAATGATGGAGTCGAGGCAAAGAAATTATTTTCTATAAATTTATTATGAAACGAAATAGTGCTTGTGTATGATACAATATAATACAAGTGCAAAAAGAAAAAAAAAAAGACTTGCATCGCAAGACAAAAATAGAAATTGAATGGGTAGCTTCTCGTGCTCCCAACTAGATAATTGATTGAACGGGTAGTCCAACTGACTCCCAACTTGAAAACAAATCAACGGGTGCTCCCAAATTTAACATTACTTTTCTCGATTCTGTGAAACACAAAAACATCACTCGCGAAAAGAATACAACTACACACTGAAAGAATATACAGGTTGTGCACACCAAAAATACTAAATTCTGACAGATGCACATGCAAAATACCTGGGATCCGATTCGTGGCCTGCCGTGTGAGTTTCCTGACTGAGATTCCAATTTGTCCACACAGGCGATTCGAGAAATGGAGGAGCAGGAAAACTACCAGACTAATCCATAACGAAACAAGCTTTCCGACTACCTTCAGTCTCGAACTGGAATTCCTCTGAATAAAATACTAACTCCTCACACATCCACCTCACGTTTCGATCCAATCATATACGGTGAACAATCAGTTACATAACATGTGTATTACACACCTCCGATAGCGACGAACTGAAGCTTGAGCTTCATCCGTCCTCTCCCAAACCCTTGGAGATATCTGATTAGCTTACTCCACGCCCAATCAGATCAAAGCATTTCAAAATATAAAATTTCAAATTCACTATGACAAAACATTTACAAAAAAATCACCAGATTTGGGGGAAAAACTCCTTATAAAAATGGTCAAAAAACCCACCAAATCAGACATCATATCATTACAAAGTACCCCGCCCTTGAATTTAAATCAGCAATTTAAATTCACTGACAGAAATCATATACATCATAATCATAAAATCAAAAAATCTCAGAAATCCCCCTAAAAATATAAAAAACATGGAATTCAAAACATACACTATATTATGCACCAATTCAAAACCAAAATCAACAAATACAAATTATAAAATTCACGAGTTGACTTCACGTCACTCAAAAACCATCATTTCAATTTGACCATGAGAAAAATAGATCGTCACCATCAGGTAAATTTCACACAATTCAGTATAATATTTTCGGATATTTATTATCATAATTTATATATATATATATATATATATATATATATATATACAAGCCAATAAATTCTTTCAGTTTATACTCCGGAATTTACATATAGAGTAAGGTAGAGAAAAAAGGACACACAATTATGAAAAACAAATAATGAATGATATAAATGATTTTGTTAGTAACATGAGAAATGATGATGATGAGTGATGGGAAAAACAAAACACAGTGGCAGACAAAAACGAAATAAAGGGAAAGGAAAGGAAAAACCTCGAAATGAGAACAACTCTCATTGTACCTTTCAATAATTTATGGCACCTGATTCCTTCGCTCAAAATACTTCATTACGAAGGTGACGTGTGTAATCACTTCACGTCCTTCGTCATTACGACACAAGAAAGTATTTGGCGTCCTTGACGAGATAATCTTAAACGGACCGTAATACCTTTCAGAAATTGATTTCGATATTTTATCCTTTAAAGAGGATCGAGTTTGAGATCTTATGAGAACTATGTCTCCTACATTATAATTTACAGGAGCACGTCTCTAATTGTAAACCTTTCGTCTTATCTTCTAAGCTCGTTCCATATTCTTGATCACTTGCTTCCACACATCTGCACTTTTCCTAAAGTCAGAGTCCTTAATCTCCCATTTCACCAACAATGGGTCAATCGGATCTCTACCTAGGTACAACTTGAAAGCAGTCTCATTCAACCCACAGTGAACATCACTGTTGATGGAATGTTGAAGGTCGTTGATGTAATAAGCCCAGCGGTTCTGCTCATATTCTATATAAGCCTTTAACGAGTCCTTGACCGTACAAACGAACTTTTCGACTGGGTTACCCGCTGCAAAGTACGCCGAGCTGTGGATCTTCTTGATCCCCCAACCAAAACAAAAGTAGAATACACTAGATCGAAAATACGAGACATTGTCACATGAAAACGATTCGACGTGCCCAAACTGTGAGAACATCTTGTGCAGTGCGTGCCTGATCGACTTCGCATTGGCAACTCTCAAGGGAACGATGTGCAAAAAACGAGATGCACTATCAAGACAGAACATCAAAAATTTGTAGTCTTGGCTTGATGTTATCGGCCCTGCCAAATCCACCCACCAATGACCATTAGGTTTCCTGGAGAAAATAGAAATAAGCTCGCCTTGTCGCTTGGTGTGGTCTATCTTAGATTTTTGGCAGTTAACGCACGAACGGATGTAAGCACGAATTTGATCAAATACGCCATCCTATGTAAAATTACGTGCTATCTTCTTCATCGTTTTATATACCCCTAGGTGCCCACCATGACTAGGTGATAATACTGGAGGATCATGCTACGCAGTACGGAAAGTATCCATATTTTATATGGATTCATCCCCGCCTTGGTCTTACGGTAAACCAAACCATTCCTAACTTCGAACTGATTCGAACTATCCTTTCCTTCTCCATGATCCTTAAGCACCTTAGAAATATCAGGATCCTCTCTTTGATATTTCTTAATGTCATCAAAAACCAAGGGTAGCGACCAAAAACTACAAAAACGGCCTCCTTGCACCATATCCAAATCTTCATCGGGATCGGATTCCACATACTCATACAGACTTGAGTCGTACATCCGCGAAATAAAATCGCTCAGCAAGTTTCGCCCCGACGGTATGTGCGTAATCACAAACTTATACTCTTATAAACGTTGCATGAGATTCCCGTATCTCGTCATACTCTTCGCAGAATTTAAACAATGGAACAAGGCCATATTGTCCACATAGATGGTGAACTCATTGCAGAGAAATTTCTTGTTTCTCTCTATTATATTGTAGTCTCCCAGTCCAAATATTTATCTGTTCAAATAATAGCTCGTAAGTTTATGGCTGTAAAACGACACAGGACGCAACTTCCCCGTAGCCTTGTCTCTCTGTGAGACGCAACATCCAAGACAGCACAATGACGCATCTGCATGGATGTAGAAGCGTTCGTTCATGTTGGGAATTTAAGCACGACTTGCTCCATGAACTTTTCTTTCACCAGTTCCAGACAGTGACTATGTTCTTGCGTCCACTCAAAGGATCTCTTATTTGAGCGCAAAGCCATGATATGCGCCATAATATCAGCATAGTCATCGCAGAAATGGGAGTGAAAACCAAGAAACCCCAAAAGCTGACGTAGGGCACGCTGATTCCTCGGTGGCCTGATGTCACGAATCGCTTGGAGACGGTAACACTTCGACATCCCCCCCACCCACTAAAATTCCGAGGAAAGGGATTCGTTTACAAAACAGCTGGATCTTGGAAGGCGCGACCGTAAGTCCTCTCTCCTTCAACCGATCAAAAACCTTTCACAACATAAGAGCATGTTCTTCCATAGTTTTCGAATAAACCCCTAAATCTTCACAAAAATACCAAAGACCATTGCGTTTCATATCGGAGAACACATCATCCAATGCGCGGACCAGGGCCTGAGTCCCTATCGACAATCCCATCGCAATACGCTTGAAATTATATAACTCCCATCGATTGAGAAAGCAGTATACTTTCTGCATTCGGGATCCAATTCCAGCTGGAAGAATATTCTACGAACATCGAACACCGAAAGAATGTTGGCATCACTCAACTGAGCAATCGATTCTTCCATATCTGGACAAACTATCCCATCTCCGGATAACTTAAGAGTTAACTTTCTTATAATTGCAAACGATTCGCAGAGACTTATTCCTGTTCCTCACAATGAAAGCTGGAGACTTGTAAGAAGACTGACTTAATTCTATAACATCGTTATGCAATAATTCATCAATCAGCTTTCTGACTTCCCCTTTTAACGACTGAGGCAAAGGATAAGGAGGCTCCTTAACAGATTCTTGATCTTTGACTTCAAACTTATAAAAGAAATTGTTTAGCTTTCCGATTTTCTTATTAATGACACTATCATATTCATTAACAAACTTACAAATTTATCTATACCAGGACTCTCTCAAAATATCAGAGTCAATCGTATCGATGATTTGTGAAATATGATCCTCACACAAACTACCATTACTAAAATCCTCCCCAATACCTAATGCACACATGTTAGCATATTGAGATAGTAGCACATCCTGAGGATATTCCTCCGGCAACAAATTTTCAAATTAACAACATTTTTCACGGTATTTAGATTAAATCTATTATTCGACTGAATATCATTATTAACAACATGACTCGAACATGCCTTCCCAGAAAAAGAAACATTTTCATTGACAAAAACTTTAACCTTACTGGTATCCTGTTTCGATGAACGTTGATCCATTCGATATTTCTGCTTCCCACGTTGTTTCCTTCCAACATCTTCTCTGAAAATGTTGTATTTTCTCCATTTCCACCATTCCTCCAAAACGTTTCCAAACGACGGCCCGCAGAACCAGAAGAAATGGGCCGCGACGCCTGAAAAGATGATTTCCTCGTCGAGGTACCATTCCGACACTCACTCACTATCGATTGGAACAAACCCAATGGTCGCTGTTGCCTGGAGACAGAATCATTTTGACCTTTGGCTAGGGTCGAGAATACTCCACCACCATCCCGGTTTGGCCTGTTGGGAAGACTGGAAACACCCCGGTCCCTAGAATGAAACAAACAGAGCGCAGAATATCCGTCCACACTGACCTGACGGTCAGACATCTTGTCTGTATACGGAACACTTAGGTTTATCTTATCAAAGATAATCAACTTGTTCTTAGCATCGATGGAGCAGTTCAGATAACTAAATGTTCTAAAACCATGTAAAACTTCACAACCGAGCTTCTTTAACACAAATACTTTCATTGAAAACGATTTGTCACCTAATCCCAAACGAAAGGTAGTCGAAGTATTGAGAAAAACTTTTTCATTGTTCACTGTTTTTCTGCAAAACCGTTCGTTCCGATTTAAACGACAAAGTTTATTCTTAACCATTTCATAAAAAAACTCAGTCGACCAAGTTCTGCTCTGTTCCAGTATCTAGACAAATACGCACTCTTCTGTGGTTTAGATTCAAAACAAAATACATCCCTGCATTCGTCTCGTGAGAATTAATATCTGGTTCACGTTTGACACTATTAACTTTTGTCTGAATTCTCAATTTCGGACACACAGAACGTTTATGCGGCTGATCACAGTTCCAACAACGTATTTCACGCTTGTTGAACGTGTTTCTTACACTACTGTTATACGAATTCGCTTCCTCATAGAAGTCTTTAGCATATAACTCATGTATATTATACTGGTCAATAAGTTCCTGTAATTCGCCCATGTCTTTTGGCACTCGAGTGTAGAAAATTTTCTCTCTTATCGAGGGACGTAGCCCATTACTAAATGTCTGGATATAGTCACTGACTGACACTTTGAATGACAGTAAACGTCTCACTGTATTCAATCTTTTAGAATATTTAGCCAAACTTTCACTTTCCAACTGTTTCCCGTACCAATACTTGATCATCAGTTTTTGAGTTGCATGGGAAGATAACATACGTGAGAAAACCATAACGCGAAATGACTCTTAAGTACAACACACACTGAGACAGTGTTTGACATCATCCAGCAATGGATCACAACATTTCCCAAGAAATGAAATCACGAAAACTCGAAACGGAAAATCGTTAGTTACGAGAAATTCTTCTAACTTCCAAAAAAAACAGGAATAACTTTTCCGCAGAACTACCATTGCACTCCTCTAAACTTGCTATAAACTGATCTAACGCAGTTAACGAGGTTTAAACAATGATTTTATCATACAACATATCATGTCTGCGAAGGTTCATATCTTTCATTTGCATACCGTGAAGTACCTTATCCAAAGATTGATGCAACAAATCTTTTAAATTTAACAAATCTACTGTGAGAGTTCGATTTTCTAACATTTCGCAATCACTAGCAGACGCAAGTAAACCTTTCTTTAACATAATTTAACAACCTCTGTAAAGTTTCCGTTTCTCTCGTCTTTACTCGGATCTAACTCATTTTGCTGTGTCAGAATGAGAAGCTCATTTTCTAAAACAATCAAGCTCTTTAAATCCAACGAGAATACGTAACCTTGCTGCGCTTCTTTATCTAACAGCAGCAGGTCTCTCAACGTGAATTTGAATGAAGGCATTTCCTCCTCCTTCGAGGCACGTGTCTCTGAGACACTTACAGACATCGTAGTCAATGTAGCTAACAGACAGAACCGAAAGAAACGAACCCAACTTTGCTTCAATTTCGTGTTCATCGACCTTGCAATATACGTGGCTCATACCATATAACCTATCGATACTCTCTTCCTCTCTCTCTCTTGCAAAAATGACAAGCACTTTCTTATGCTTAAATTGCCTCTTATTCAAGATCACCATGAATGAAATGCTCGAGTTCGTCGCTATCTTTTGTAATGTTGTTTGGGCTTCCTATTGAAGCCCGAGTTTCCAGATTTCACCCACTCAACCACGGAAGACGGATTAGCACATAAAAAGAAAACTGATCCCGAGATCTCACCAAGCAAAAGAATACGTCTTCCAAAACGGCTTAATACGCAACCTGTTGGTGGAGTGAGAGAAATGCTAGAGAACTCAGTAATACACCTCAAATACGTACACACAAGTGCATTGAAAGGTAACCTTGAATTCTGTTGCTAAATGATGGAGTCGAGGCAAAGAGATTATTTTCTATAAATTTATTATGAAACGAAATAGTGCTTGTGTATGATACAATATAATACAAGTGCAAAAAAAAAGACTTGCATCGCAAGACAAAAATAGAAATTGAATGGGTAGCTTCACGTGCTCCCAACTAGATAATTGATTGAACGGGTAGCCCAATTGACTCCCAACTTGAAAACAAATCAACGGGTGCTCCCAAATTTAACATAACTTTTCTCGATTCTGTGAAACACAAAAACATCACTTGCGAAAAGAATACAATTACACACTGAAAGAATATACAGGTTGTGCACACCAAAAATACTAAATTCTAACACATGCACATACAAAATACCTGGGATCCGATTCGTGGCCTGCCGTGTAAGTTTCCTGACTGAGATTCCAATTTGTCCACACAGGTGATTCGAGAAATGGAGGAGCAGGAAAACTTCCAGACTAATACATAACGAAACAAGCTTTCCGACTACCTTCAGTCTCGAACTGGAATTCCTCTGAATAAAATACTAACTCCTCACATATCCACCTCACGTTTCGATCCAATCATATACGGTGAACAATCAGTTACATAACATGTGTATTACACACCTCCGATAGCGACGAACTGAAGCTTGAGCTTCATCCGTCCTCTCCCAAACCCTTGGAGATATCTGATTGGCTTACTCCACGCCCAATCAGATCAAAGCATTTCAAAATATAAAATTTCAAATTCACTACGACGAAACATTTACAAAAAATCACCAGATTTGGGGGGAAAACTCCTTATCAAAATAGTCAAAAAAAAACACCAAATCAGACATCATATCATTACACAGCGAAACTTCGAGTAACGGACACTTCTCGAAAATCGAACATCTTCCGTAACAGACATATTTTGTAGTTCCCAACCATCGGTATAAGAAGAATTGTATTAGCAAACCTTTCTAAAGCGGGCACTCTGTAGTGGGGACATGGACAGTGTAGGCAATATTTACCTCCTATGCCGGACACTTGCAAAGTGATTTAAAAAGAAACCGCGGATTTTCAACACGCGGACTGTCACAATGTTTTAACAAGTTGCCTCATATAGTTTGTAATTACAATCACAAAATCATTTTTAATGCTAATGAAACTGGATATTTTTGTGCACTTCCGGATAAACAATATTCTTGAAGGGAGAAATGTACTCAGATGGTAAAACAGCAAAGGGGCGGCGGCGCAAGACATCGAGCAAGAGCTGGATAAGAGAACTCATGTAATACAACATAGTTTCCTAATAAGCATTTAACAAATTCAAACACTCTCCATACTCTGTTGCTGACAAGTACATATTTATTTTGGTAAAGATCGTTTTTTTTAATTTATTTTCTTTTAATGTCGCCCATCAGTAATCTAATAATCATTGACAGTATCCTTTTACATATTTGTATCTCCTTCTATTTGAAATAACACAAAAGATCGGGGTGTATAACCACCAAAAAATCGAAATATCCATCCGATTTTATCAGTTTATATTTGAAATCTCTAAAATGGATTAGTTCCCATTCGGAATGATCATTTTTCAATTCAATAACTTTCATTCTTTGTTAAAGTTCAACGAATATACATATTGTTCAAGTTCCAAATTGATCCGCTAATCATCAATGAAATAATAAACTTAAAAATATTATAAGAATAAAACTGTTTCACACAGAATTAAATTGTGATAATTTTTAAGTATCGCAACTGTTAAATCTGACATTAATCTTTTAATATCTTTTTCAGTCAATTTTTCGTGTCCTTTCTCAATTCACAGAGGCTAGATGTGCTGTCGGGACACTATCCTTGGATGTTCAGTAAATTTCTCTTTCTGGACACTATCCTTGGGTGTTCAGCAAATTTCTCAAATCCTATATTTATCAAAAATTCCTTAAAACTTTGAATCTTTGTTTCCACCTTTGCTTCTAACGTTTATTTCTTTGTCTCCTGATGAATTATAGATAATGGTTCTTTATTTCGATTAATTGCAGCCAACTTCTCATGTGATGAAAGTGTTTCCTTTGTCACTTCTGCAGAATTTGCTGGCATTGGAATATGTCAAGTTTGTCTACAATCCATGTGTGTAAATCATTTTTTTGATTCTGCATATTTACAACTTTTTGTCGTAATTGTTGATCTACATTCATTAGAACGTCCACAGGATTAGGTGAATGTTAGCTAAAGTTCTCTTATGGTAGCCGAATTCACTAGTGTCACAATATCTAAAACTGGGGGAACATCTAAAATGCACCCAAAATCAATAACTAAATAATTGAGCAATGTTATTTTATATGAAATAAAACAGTTCAAAGCATCAATTAATTCCATTGATAAGATGTGATATCATATGTTATATAAACTTCATTATAAATACAATGAAGTTTATATAACATACTTCATCGTTAACATACCCAGCGAACATTTCTTACGCCAAAAAATTGATTCTTTCCTATCAGAATAACTATCCTTTTGTAGCCAATTGTTCGAATACAAATGTTTAGACTAATGTTTTGCATAACTAAATCTGTTCATAAAATATCTTGTTGTTTTGGCTATCATTTCATAACTTCACACAATTCACTCCCTTTTCCTTAAAGAAATGTTTCCCCAAAACACAACATTCAAGAAATTACACTAAAAATATAAGTTATCATACACATCAAATAAATGAAATTGAATTCTTCCTAACCTACATATAAAAACTGAAATAGAATAATATTAACTTTTCATGAAAAATATATGGATAGTATTTCCATTTCTAACAAATTCACTCCCTCTTCCTTGAAGAAAAGGGTCCACTCTCGTACATACTCATATCATAAATCCCTGTTTGGCATAAATGGAAACATAGCATAGACATAATAAATACATTGCCATGACTTAACAATACAAAAATAATGAGTTAAATTCAACAATAATACATTCACTCAATGCATTCACCACAAAAAAATTCCTCCATCTATCATTCAGAATTTACTCATCGAACATTCATAGCAAGCAAAAGTTTATTTATCAACAAATTATTTGATACTAGCCACGGAAAACCGTCCAAGGGAAAAGCATCCAAAGGAAAAACAGTCCAAAGGAAAATCACTCAAAGGAAAAGCATCCAAAGGGAAGACCGTCCAAACTGATATTTTGGTTGAAATTTCCTAGAACGGGAAAATCGTCCAATAAAAATTGTATTATGTATTATTAATTGCATATTAAAACCAATTACGTGAATATCATCCAAAAGGAAAAGCATCCAAAGGGAAAACCATCCAAAGAAAAATCATCCAAAGGGAAAATCGCCCAATAGGTTTCGTTAACGGGAAAATCATCCAGAAGGGAAAAGCATCCAGCGGGAATATCGTCCAAAGGGAAAATCGTCCAAACGTGGCCTCTCATGAGGCTTGTAGCCAGTGTGACAATATTTCTTGAAAATATGAAATTATTGTTCTTTAGATAATGCTGTTTTGTTCTTATTGAGAACATTTAGGTAGAATGTCCTGTTTACTTGTTGTTAATGCTTATAGTTTAACGAATCTGACAAATTTTATTTCTTTAGTTGCAATATGTTTAACGTAAAGTTTTATTTTTCTCGTATGTTGAAACTTTCGCAACATTATTTATAATTGAAGCCATGTTTCAAATGAGCTTAATTCACAAGCTGCATCTTAAATATACCCTTCATCTCTTATTTCCTTTCCTACCGGAAGGTCGGCCATCTTAAGGACTGATCATATAACTTCTTTTCCTTTCCTTGTGACCTTTCTTGCCTCCTTCGGCCAAGGATACATGCAGTCTATCCTTCGTACCCTTTAGCGTTCAATTGTTTCATGTAGAAACTAGCGCCACGTATGAATTGACGATGAAGAAAGCATTGGGCAGGGAGGGAGCAGGGAGGAAGTGACCTCGCGTTGTAACCGGTGGTGTGGGGAGGGTAGTTCCGCGGAATTAGCATCTTGCATTCCGTTGTTCCTTCCATTGTATCAATGGAGTTAGTCAGTCGTTCCTTTCATTGTTTGTTTATTCTTTCGTGGTATTTTGGAAATTCTGTTCAAAATAAGATTCTGTTGTTATTTGCAGCAATATTTTTTTTAAAAAACAAGAAAATTTACAGGGGAAGAAAGCATTTATTTTAGGTAAGCGTCATCTTGCGTTGTTTAGGATGATAGTTTCAAAATCAAAAGAAGCTTTGTTAAAACACTATTCTTAGTAGACGCTGTATGTGGTGCGGTCCATTCTCTGCTCTTGTTTACAAGATAGGAAAATAGTACAATAACTGATCTGATGTATTGCTGTTTTTTTTTAAATATCACGTTGGATTCCCTCTTGTTGAATTGAGTTGAAATATGACTTTAAGCAAGCAACTACTGTTCTGGCTACTCAGCTGGCACATCAAAATTCTCCACCTGCCCTTACTGCGCCGAGTTCATCCCTCAAATCAGATATGATTGAGGACGATCTGATGGACCCGGAGTATACTGTAGTCGGAAAGGGAGGGAAATTTAATAAACCTCGCCTTAGAAGGTAACATTTTTATTGATCTTCATCCCAATGGCTATGATGCAATGGAATCTTAACGGATTTCATTCCCACTATGAAGAACTGCAAGTCTTGTTATCAGATCTTTCCCCTGTTGTAGTTTGCTTTCAGGAAACCAAGTTTAAAACAACTGAATCGGTGATATTGAGGACTATACACTCTATCGCACAGATTTTCCCACGGATGGTCGCGCATGTGGCGGTATTGCAATTGGTGTTGTTGATACGCTGTATTCAACACCTGTCCACATTGCTACGAACCTAAAGGCGCTTGCTGCTCGCGTCCACCTTGAGCAGCATGTTACAATCCTGAATTTATATATCACAAGGGAACAAGACTGTACGCTCCTTGACCTTCAGAATCTCTTGCAGCAGTTACCCCAACCTATAATTTTAGTTGGCGATTTTAATTCATATAATGTTATTTGGGGTAGTGTTCGTACAGTTCTCCGCGGTAGAATAGTTGAATCGTTTATTGACGCTTCAAACTTAGTATTATTAAATACTGTTCCTAACACGCATTTTAGTTTGGCAAGTGGCAATACTCAGCGATAGATCTGTCTGTCTGCAGTGCAGTTGTTGCACCCATGCTGGCATGGCGTGTACATGACGATCTACGTGGTAGTGACCACTTCCCAGTTATTTTAGAGATTTTAAACCTTAAGATCAAGCACCACGCAAATTACCGCATTGGCATCTGAAGCGTGCTGACTGGACTAAATATGCAACTCGTGTCCAACTAGTTGATCAAGGTGATTTGCCCCTGAATGATTCGGTTGAGTACTTGAACCGTGAAATTTTGCGAGCTGCCAGATGTTCCATCCCTCAGTCTGGCCGAACGCCACGTCGGCGTTCTGTTCCCTGGTGGGACGATGAGCTCGAGGTAGCACGGCGACGGCGCAGTCGCGCTTTACGGGTGTTCAATCGATATCCTACAGCGGCAAATTTGAATGCAGTTCGACAGTCCCAAGCTTATATTCGACGTCTCATGAAACAAACTCGGCGTACATCTTTTCGTGAATACGTATCTTCCATCAATTCACAAACGCCAATCCGCGACGTGTGGGAACGGGTCAGACGTTTGCAAGCCAACTGTCGCTCCGAGCCTTTGACTGCTCTGAAGCACAACAATGTCTTGCATACTGACCCAGGAGAAATCGCTAATCTTCTTGGAGCAGCCTTCGCAACTATATCCAGCTCCCAGCACTATAGTGCTAATTTTGTTAACATTAAACGACAGGCAGAGATAATACCTCTACGCTTCCCCTCGAATAATTTCGAATCATATAATGTCTCTTTTACTGAGCGGGAACTTGAAACTGCCTTGCGGGATGTTAGAAACACATCCCCTGGACTGGATGATATTCATTATGAAATGCTGCGACACCTTCCCTTCCAAGGAAAGGTCTTCTTGCTAAATCTCTATAATCAGATCTGGAGGACTGATAGCTTCCCTGCTATTTGGCGACAAGCCATTGTAACTCCGATTCTGAAACCTGACAAAGATAAGCTGAACCCCACAAGTTACCGGCCCATTGCTCTTACTAGCTGCGTTTGCAAGCTTTTTGAGAGAATGATAAACCGACACCTAATGTGGTACTTGGAGCATAACAACTTGCTTTCTAATGATCAGTGTGGGTTTCGCCAATATCGATCCACTGTCGACCATCTTGTCAGGTTAGAGTCGATTGTGCAGAACGCATTCCTCCGGAATGAACATGTTCTTACTGTGTTCTTCGATTTAGAGAAGGCCTATGATACCACCTGGAGATATGGGATACTACGCAAGCTTCATGATTGGGGCATAAGGGGCCACATGGCCCATTTTATGACAAATTTTCTTAGCGATCGCTATTTTCGTGTCCGTGTTAGTGATCGTTTCTCAGAGCGTTATTTACAGGAGAATGGCGTACCTCAAGGGAGCGTGCTGAGCGTAACACTGTTCGCTATTGCAGTGAATAGTGTTATGGCTTGTATTCGAGCTCCTGT